>JAQFXN010000198.1:0-26686 GCA_034693365.1 Liacarus xylariae | reverse complement strand
TGCCCGCCGAATTTACTTTATTTACTCAAAATATTCGGTCTGCCCGGAACTGCCCGCCGATTTTTAAAATTTCATCTTCCCGAATCCGTTATACACTAATTATTAGTTTATCTTTATCTCTAACTTGAATAATTGTATTTATGAATAATTTTTTCAAATCATTTTATAATAGTCAGGAGTTTTCTTTATAAAGTCTTAAACGATTAACAGTTAAGATATATATATTGTTGGAAAGATAATTTAAAACTATGATCGAAAATTCAGGTTATATTAAATTCTTATTTAGTTGAAAATTATCTTTATTTTCATATGCATCAAAATTTAATATAACGTAAATTTTCGAATAGAGTTTGAAATTACCTTTCCAACGATGTATATATCGAATGGGAAAATTGAGAAAATATTTGTTAAAAGCATATATTATCATAAAAATATAGTACTTTTACCCCTAAATAAATACCAAGGAGTTGATTGGACACCATAAAATTTTGCATAGTAAACTATAATCGAACACGTTATCGATTAGTAAAATCAAAATTGAAAATTTTCATCGACCCCCAAATCCCTTGCATAGTTAGTTATAAGCAATCTGTCATTTTCTGTTTTACATTTATACACTATTTTTATATAATAAAAAATATAGAAAATAAATTTTATAGTCGTTTTATGGAATAATCATGTTGACTTATCACAAATTAAGCACATAAATATAAATAAAACTTATCTAAGAATAAACCCTGATCAGTATTGAAATATTAGTAAGTGTATATGAATGTGAATGAAAAATTTAAAATCAGTTGGAGTTTTCCATGAGTGTGTATAACTCCGTTTTCTTAGAGAAATCTTAAGTGGTTCTAGGATTTTTCACTGCAAGTTGATAAGTTTGATAAAAATTATCATAAACTCCCATCCCACAGGGATTTCTATTCTTATTGGAAGTTTCCATAATTAAACTATTATAGACATTATTATAGACGAATCCACGACAAAATCACGAAATATTTTTTAATGAAGAAAAGCTTCAATGATCAAAAAAAACCTCCAGGTAGCTTTCCGTGTTGGGCTATTTAGGGGGTTTTTTATCATGCTAGGTATTTCAATCAAGTCGATAAAGTTTTGAAATATCTGAGTGCTCAAAAAACCTACCCTACCCTACATTACCCTATCCTACACTATCCTACCCTACCCTATCCTACTATATAATACTTAACATAACATTAAAAGCCTCCAGGTAACCTAAAAGAAGTCTTTTTTGTCACTCAAACTTTTTAAGGATTATTTCTTCGTTATAAAATATTTCGTGATTTTGTATTTCGCAGTTTTATCTTTTGTGGTTTTGTCTGCAACCGATTATAGACTCCCGTTCCATCAATTCTCCTTCCAGTTGATTACTATAGGTTCTTATTCAATTGGATTATATTAGGTTTGCATTCCATAGGATTATCATAGGCTCCCTTTCTTCGACGGAGTTAAAAAATATAACTACTCTATTTATGCTAATTTATTCCAGATTATATAAAGCTATTATAAAATTATTATAAAATTTTCAATATATTCTTTTAAATTCTGTAAAAGAATAGTAAGATATCAGAAGAATTCTATTAATAACTTGACCATTTAAAGGCTATCATTCAATAGAGAAATTCAATAAATAACTTATTTCTCTTACAGTTGAGGTGTAGAGAAGAAAGATGTGATTACAGGGGATACACTGTATAATAGAGTATATTAATAACTGTATAAGTGAATAAATTCCTTCATAAGACATTTGAGATTAACTGCAGTAAATATGAGAGAGAATTAGTTGTTGACTGACAAGTATATATACATATTATACTGGCATGAATACAATATATGCTAAACAATTGTTGACTATTATTGCAATGTTTCTATATTTGTCAGTCAACAACTAATTCTCTCTCATATTTACTGCAGTTAATCTCAAACGTCTTATGAAGGAATTTATTCACATATAAGAAATACACGAAAAACAAATATGAAAGAGAATATTGACAATTCATTTAATTAAATTATAGAAATATATACTGGTAAAATTATCACAACATTCAGTACAAATGACCCTAATACTTTTCTAATATTCTATAATCTTAGAGTTTGCAAAATTACAGTTAAGAATTCTATAATGTTGTTGAAATCTTTTACAATTAATTAGTATTACTTAGAATCTTGATATTTGGCTGACATTGGATTTGTTTAATTCCGATAATTGATTTCAAAAATATTAAATAAATACAGTTTTGTTAATAAATTGCATTTATTGTAAGTGTTGTACAACTATTTATAGTAAATCGATATAATATTTTGTTTTCAATCAAAATTATAAACTTATAATTATTTTGAATAACAATTAATGTATTGTTAGCTAAAGCTTTCCATTGAAGTAGACATCAATGAATTACTTGCTCTTCCACTGGTCGGCAGACTTATCACCGAAGATGTGTTAAATAGCTTATACCAACCGATCACTATATTGGATAAGTCCAAGTCGTCGATCACAATCTGGACGACACCCATAAACGTCTTCTTATCCATTCTTCCGTAATCGCCCCAAACCATCACCTTTTGGCCAAACAATAGATTAGAGTTAACTTAAGTATAAAAATTACAATTTATGTATAAATAATTTTGATTACTTGAAGAGTACATCCTCTGTAGTCATCCGTAAAGAGCAACTGTTGTTGATATAACGGATCTAATGTTCTTCTGGCGGTCGCTGTTTTCGCTTTTGCGATACATTTGCGCTGTTTTACGAGATATACTTTGACATAAGGCGCTAAACAGCAAACAAATGCCTATTAATTGACTATTCGGTAGAATAGGAGTGGGGTTATAGGTATGCATACCTGGAAGTAGTTTGGCCCCCTGTTTCGCTTGTAGACCCCTGGCTCTGACCACTTCGACTTCGAGGTTTCCTTTCCTATCGCATAGACTGAGTTGAATGTCCCCGAGATTGGGAGAGGCGAGTGCTTGTCGTCCGACTATCTGTCCGGGACCTAAGCCCTCAACAAAGTTTGAAAACTCTCCCTCAGGGGCTAAACGTAATGTCGGAACCCATCTATTCGGTTGAAATCAAGAATTAATATGTGCTCCAAATGATTGGGTATAAGGAGAACAAGTAATTAGAGTAAAGTCTTATGAAAATTGTTTGAATAAAAGGTTTATTTGAAATTAAATTATATATAAAAACATCGCAACTGAAAAAACTAACAAAAATCCAAATAAAAAAAATCGAACCGAAAATTAATGACAAAAAACTTTTAATGCAATTCAAAGTCAAGCGTCAAATAATTATATATTAAAGGATTAGATAATTATAGGAAAGAGAATTACAGAGAGAATGTTAGTAATAGACAAGAAAAGATTGGATAACGTAAATGAGAGTCCACTTACAGCGAGGACTCACTGCTAACAGAGTTCATGCTATCATCAGTCGAATCCTTGCTCTGCTGTTTAACAAATAGCGTGTTTTGGGAAATATTGGGCAAAACTTCTTGACTACGCTGAATGCCTTTACCACTACTGCCACTACGACTAGACTTATTTCTACTACTCGTATCTGCAAATACAAGTCGTGCAAAGCATTGAATACATCGTTACTACAGATTAAGCGCTACTATAATTGAAAAGACACTAAAATTTAAGGAAATTAAAAAACAGATAAATAAATGGAAAAATAAAAATATATATTAATTATTGGAAAACCAATTTCAGCTCAAAAGAACTCAACAATGAATGCCAACGAATGCCAAATATAACGATCAATCGATTCGAGAGCCAAATAAAGGGTTTTCACAAATAGAGGAATCACTAATCATAGGAAATGCATTTCTACACAAATTCTAAAGTTTTCTAATCTATTAAAGCGAATAAAACTTCAATAAATTCGTGCGCTTTATATAAACACATAATTATGTTTGTGTTGTTTCCGTTGTTGTAGTGGTTATTGGTTTTAATGGTTATAATGGTTGAGGTTTTGTGTGTTTGGCCGACACTTACGTCGCAGAGCTATCACCGCTCAGACTTCCCTCTCCATCCGACGACACAGAACTGCATTGTTTGACTAAATGTTTCACTTCGTCGGGAACTACTTCTTCACTTCGATGTACACTGAAAGACGTGGCCTGTTTTCGACGGAACCCTAACCTCTTTTTTGTGCCTTATATTCAAGAATTGAATTTTTGAGTTAATTTTTTTGTTTTGGATTCAAATAATAAAATTTCATTCATTTAATGATTTTTCCTCTATTTTTATCATTTTTTCCTATAATTTAATATCGAATTCATTGCTTTGAATATAAATTTAAAGTTAAATCTATTGAATAATAATTTTCAAATTAATTGTAGGCAAAGAATTAGAAGACGTCTCACCCGAAACGCTCAGTTGTGAAGTACTGTTGCTTTTCTTAGTCAGTCCTGAAGGGTTACGACTAGTGCTCGAAGACGTTGATGTATTGGATATGACGTTCAACTGTTCCATTTGACTCTCAGAGCCCACAGCGGTGTCCGATAGACTTCCATCAATTTTGTCTTCATTTGCCCTTTCATTCAACTGACTTATTGCTATGGATGTACGCGACGGATGTGCCGGATGGACGGGTCCATAACTTTGTATTCTAGATGTAAATTCACTAAAGATCAAACAAATATACGCTTTATTAGACACACAATCGAAAACAGACTGAAAACCAAAATGTTTTTGTAAATCTTGAAGATCTCAAAGGGTTTAAACTTTAAAGCGTTTTTGAGTTTGTTTTTAATTTTAAATTATTTCAATCGATGATTGAATTAAAACGAAAACTCTATTAAAAATAAGTGAACTTAACTATGAATTTGAAAATATTTATAATAAAAATTCTATTAATCAATTGATAGTTAAATAAACAGAATATTTATAAGGAATGCGCAAATACATAAACTACACGGGAAAAGCTGTGAGAATTTAGACAACAACTTTTCCTCTACTGTTTATATAATCGGCCAATGATCAGAGCACCAATGTGAAAGATTTCTAAGGGATTAACATGTTATGCATTTTTTGTGCAATTTAGAGAAACTTAATGTTTGGAGAGAGGAATACATAAATATATAACAAAAAATTCCAGAGAGGTATTACAGAATGAACCTAGTTTGATTTTTATAAATCTGTTTAAGAATTTTTTTCATTCGCTTTATATTTAATAGCTCTTCATATAGTAATTTACAGCAGAGGCAGTGATATGAAAGAGAATTTAATCTTGAATATTCCTTTTGAATTTTGCTCCATTTATTATACGTTAAATATCAACAAAACACAATTATTTTGTTTTAAAATTCACTGATTATCACAAAATATTTATTTATTTAATAACTAATACGAAGAACTAATAGAAATTTAGTCAAAATTTCCATTAATAACACAAGTTTCAGTTATGATTTTATTTAAATTTTTTTCTAAAATGTTAATAATAATAATAATAATGTAGGTTACTTTTATTCAATAACGCACTATTGCAGGATTCCCAGAGCCGGCTGCGACAGGAGCTATAATTTCCGACTATTTTTGAAGAATCGAAGTTATTGGGAAATGGTTTGCACAGAATTTAGCACATAATACAACAGGATTTAAAAGAATTACAAAATAAATCAAGAATTTAGCAAAAATTCTCAATTTAGCCGAATCTGTTTGATTTGGATATATTTCTACGAAATTTTACAAAATATTTTTGTTTATTAACAAATAGCCTAATCTTCTTAGGATTTAAATGGTTGGACCTTTCCGTGAGCTATAGAAACTTGTTGTTTTGGAGTCTGTGTCCCACCCCCTAGATATTCGTCGATAGACAGGCACAATACGTAATAAGTTTTTATCAGTGAAACATATCCTCCTTTAATCGATTTTTTGAGATATATTTCAAATTCATTATGGAATCAATAAAATATATTTAAATTAATTTAAATCTTTATTAAATTAATTTCTGCTCAATTAATTGAATTTTCATTGAATTCATGCAAATTTTAAATTTTTTCAGAATTCATATAAATTATACGATATTTTACTAATCCTATGAAAATTCGCTCAATCTTGTGTAATAAACAATTTGGTGATACACTATCTACTGGTCCACAATCCTAAGCAAACCCCTTGGTGGTTTCATGATCAAATACCCCTCTCCTGTCATCGCAGAGCCGGCTTATTATCAAATACCGTAGAACATAGAGAGTCTCATCTCGTCATTAGAATTTCACAAAAGCAAAAATGTCTTTTGAAAACATTGCGCATTAGGTTTTACTGCTATTTTTGTGGAAACAATAATATTATTAATATATTTATGAAATTTCACAAAATTCTATTGACTTCAACAATGAATACAATGCTCTGAATTATATTAGTCTTATAATAGAAAGTTATATTGAATGAAGAGTCAGAGCTTCAAACCATCAATGATTAGTCTGAGAGACGTATAATAAGTTAGTCTAATGTATAGATAAATCTTTAATGTTATAAATTGATTTGTGTTTGTTATTGTGATCTCTAGTTTGAGTCTCTCTGTTCTGAATTAATGTTTGTTTAAATATCTATTTTTGACTTTTATTTCTTCATTAATGTCTATCAAAACAGAATTTTCTCTCAAAAAATATACTTTTATTTGTATTCAATAGACTGTCGAATAAACCCTTAATCGCATTAATTTAAGCAAAACTTTTGGAATTTTTAACTTAATTTTATTGGAATATACAGTAAATCATATAATAAACAGATAATAAAATATCTGAGCCTTACCTAAGCGTACGACTGGGTCGGGGATGATCTGAATGTGTAGAGAAGGCACTTTGAACACTAATTTTAGAATTGGTACTGGTCTCTGACTCCTCGCCACTCTCCACGCCCACCTGCTGTCCATTACCCGACGCTCGTCTCTGTCTTTCCCTACTGTGTTGTTCTCTGGTCTCATCCCTGAGCTCTTTATAGCTTTCGCGGCGCTCTTTCTCTCGATGTGTTCCTTCACTTTCGGACTGATATTCTCTATAAGACGGATGAGAACCAGAAGATGAAGCCATTCGACGGGACTGTCGGGTACTATCTCTGCGGTGATGTGTATTGGAGTCTTTGAGTGGATGTGCATAAAACTGTCGGTTCCCGAACACAGGTTTCGATGTTATTTCACTGTCCGAATACATTCCCGAAGTGGTCTCTATGGGTCCTCTTTGTTGTGGATTTGGTCTTAGATTTCTGTGCATTTGTTGTGAATCTAAACTCATAAGAGTCGGGTCGAGGCGTCGGTTCACTACAGCCGGCACTTGTGGTAAATGTCTCTTCTTATTGAACAGTCCTATAGAACCGGTTGGCGTTCCGATCGATTGAGACGGAGATCGAGATCTGAGGGATGGCGGAGACAGAGAACGCGTCGGTTGTGAACTACTCTTCCTAAACTCCGGCCGATATCTCAAGGCCTCGCTTTCGTTCGATATATAATTTGTGGGCAAAGAAGAGGTATTTCCTTCAGTTAGTAATCCTTGTCTTCCTTTTCGGCGCACATTTGACACATCCTGTGCTAAATAGTTATATATATTTGGTCGGGATTTTGGTTCTGTGTTGACTACAAGGGGTGGACTACCGCTACTTCCTATTGAACTTTGACTCGTGTCCGCTAATAATCCTCTCCACGACTCTATTGAATACATAAATAAGATTTTAAGACACTTTTAAATCATAATTGTTGTTAAGACAAACCTCTGGAAGTATTGAAGCCGTCGTCATATTCTAATTCGGAAATATCACTATCGGAAAGGCGTGAAGAAGTAGAGGGGGGAGAGAATCGGTCAGCACTGGTCAGATATGATTTTTGTTGAAGTCTCTGTTCAAATGTCAAAAGCAATTAATTAATTAATCATTTCATTCCATCACTGCATTGCATACTAATTGAGCAAATATTTCTTCGTGTGTGGCCAACAAATACCATTCCGGTTCGTCATCTAAAGGGGCGGTGACTAACTCAATGAGCACTTCGCCCAAGAATTCGTTGGCTCCGTAGCGGTCGAAGTCCCAAATCGTAATCTCTAAGGCCTTTGATTTCATTTCAGTTCGTCTTAACGGAGAATAAACAAAGGTTTGGTTCCAAAGCGGTTCATTCGAGTTGACCACTGTCTTCGTCCGGCGTTTACTCTTTTCGCTATTGGATTCACAGTTTGTTTTATTTATTAAACAAGTTTTCAGAGTTTACTATTCAAACCATTTGTCCATACCTTCTGTCCGGAAGTAAAAACATTTTCGCGTATGGATTGCGTGGATAACCGTTCTTTCGAGGACTCAAATCAATGGCACTGACTATTGTCACCACTAATTGCAACGATTGCATGTCATACCAGAGCCTAATCTATTGGTTTAATTAAATATAATTTATAAAATTTATTTACGAATTAGTTTTAATTAATTAATACTTGAATTCTTCCGCTTATGGTTGAAGTTCGGGCCACTTTTAAATAGGGCCGATTGGATCGACTCAACTCCGCCCCTAAACTACTTCCTCTCATAAAAGGTTTATCTAATTTTGAGAAAATTTCATAATAAATACAGTTTTAACAAATTAGAGAATAGAGACCATAGGCTATAGTCTGTGGACCCGCGACTACATCTGTATGTCGTCTCCCGATCCGATTGGAAGGGATGAGCATATCTGCTCGCAATAGAGGCGTTGGATTAGTCGCTAACGGAATCTTTTGTGTGAGTCGAGACACTATAAGCTCTACTTGAGGTTCTTGTTTGGATTCGGCGATTATGTCATACACTTCTTCATAAGTTTTTCCTTGAAGTGATCGGCCGTTCCATTCGACCACTTCATCGCCTAAAATAGATTAGCATTAATAAATAATATTTTCTGCATTTAACAGATTTATTCTAAACTATTGCATAAAATTCTTCAAATTCTCTTATTTTTTTCAAAGTTACTTTTACTTTGACAATACTTACAGTACATGTCATAATTTTTATAAACAAGCGAAAAATGTTTATACGTTTTCTCTCGTTCTCTCAAAATTCCCACTGATATTTTTAAATTGTCAAAATACCCCTTGAAATTTTCAAAAAAGGTTGTTTTCGATCTAATTTTATATCTTATATTATGTCTGTGTTTTATGATTGTTGAAAAAAGTGAATTCCAAAACAATATCACTTCAGAATCACAGAATATTCTATTTTTGTGGAATTATTGTTAATTTTAAGCATTCTGTAGTGAATCTGTTAGAAAAATAATGGATTAAATTTTTCAAAAATTTTATCAAATTTACCCCTGCAGAATAGGCTGTCATTTTGAAACCCTAATTAACTATTTTACTTCCTCTATACCACTGACATTTGAGAGACAATTTTTCAAAATACCTTCCCATATACCTTTTCGTGCTTCATTGATCTTGGTAATCAGGTTAGAACTTTAATCAGAATTACAAAGTTACAAATAAAAACAAATATTCTATTCTAATTTCTAAATGATTACTTCAGAAATTCATCAAAACTAACTTTGTTTCATGTACATGTCGAGTTACTATTTGATTCACCTATACATTTTTTCATTGAGTAGCTTGAATAAAATAAGAATTGTGATTTATTGTTAAAACCTAAGATGACCCAAATTTTTAAGGTATTAATAAAGCTTAATGTAATTTATTTTTTATAAACATTAAATTAATTTCTATTATTCAAAAAGTTTATTACTATTTGTATTTAAATTTCAACTAGATTTGTCTGAAAACTGAACTCAAATTCACATTTTGATCAAATCCTACCTACATTTTACACTAACAAAATTCAACTCATAATATTTGTGTAAAAAATCATACTATTTGTGTAAAAAATTTAGTTTATAACTGACAGCAGGCTATTATTTTTTGGTTTTATAGATATCTATTGAACATTTAAAAAATCTATTAAAATAGGCCATGGGCCTTAAAATGGGAACCGAAGGTTAAAACTGTTCATTAGCGAATTTCAAGTTACAATTAGTTTTACAGTTTTATGCTTTTATGGGGTAAAGAGAACTCTCTGTTTGAAATTTCACTGAAATCTCAAGTTGAGATTCTCAACCCTTGTAATTGTTTTAAGCAGCTATGTCCAGATTCCCTTGAACCTGTCTGTGGGGGTATTTTTCGGCGAAAGCCTAGGGGGGTTCAGGGGAAGGTAAAATGGCGGATTTTGCCTATTTTTGGTTAAGGAGTGTTAAGGGGGGGGGGTTAAATAGTCATTATTTGCCTACAATATGTAATAAGGGTGTTTTTAATGCTCAATATTAGTGTTTTTATGGTTTTTAATACAAAATGCATTAAAACAAGTGAAAAATTTCCAAAAATGAGTTTATTTTCAATTTTTTTTTATAATGAAAACTTACTGAAATCCATAAAATACTGCTTAAAGTGCTTTTATTTATAATTATGTTAATACAAAACATAGTGACAACAGTAAAATATTACAATTATGTAATGAATTTGGTAAATTATTTTGAAAACGGTTCCTAAAATCTTGCCCGAGGGGGGCGGGGAGTACCTCGCGGAGAGCCTCAGGGAGATTCTTTTCCGGACATTGATTTTAGGGCTTTATAGAGAAAACTCCTAACTATAATGATTTGAAAAAATTATTTATAAATACAATAATTAAAGTTAGAGATAAAGGTTTACTAATAAGTTTAATTTTTTAATGCATTGATTAAGGGATTAATAGTATATTATTAACATTATACTGTATATATTTGATAGATATACAAGGGATATCTGACTGAAGCGTGGGCAAAATATATAGAATGACAAAATTCTTGTATGCCCGCGTGAACCTAGGTGATAAATTTTGAGGATAAATTACTGTAACATTATATAAATTAACTGGATTAATAGTCCTCAAGAATCAATTAACCCCACAATATATATATAACGTTGGAAAGCTTATGACATAGCAATTCCAACGGTATATAACACAGGTCTGACCATTACCGTCGGTATCACCACCGCGCTGGCCATTGACCGCGGACGAGTAAATCCAGTAGAAATTTACTCGCTATTGAATAAGCTTTTCAACGATATATATATTGTGCGGTTAATTGATTATCGAAGACTATTAATCCAGTTTATTTATATAATGTTACATTAATTAACCCTCAGAATTTATCACCTAGGTTCACACGGGCACCCTAGGATTTTGTTAGCCTACATATTTTGATCCTAATAATAGTTTAGAATTGAAAAAACGGAAAATTTTAATCCACCTGAACTATGGTAATAGTCAGAGATTTTATTTGCTAATTATTTGATTTATTGATTACCCTGTTTTCCGCCCTATAGTACGCACCCTACGTATAATGCGCACACCAATATTTGGAAAATTTATTATTTTTGTTCAGATAATGCGCACTTGGCGTATAATGCGCACTAAACTAGGTTTATTTTTAAACAATATCATTCAATGAATACATGGTCAAATTATCTTAAGATCACCATTTGCAGTAATTAGACAATTAGATTATAATTCGATAGTCAATAGTGATCTTAAGATAATTTGATCATGAGATGATAACTAGAACAATTGGAAGTAATAGCAATGATTTCTACAACTTTCGTAATTTTTATTCCCCTTAAAATAATTGTTTTTTTTCTGTGTATACAAAATATTCAAAGCTCTCAAAATTGCCCTCAAATTGCAGCCATATTGATTACTAAAAATAGCTCAGAATTTTTTCATATAATGCGCACCTGGCGTACAATTCATACCCCTAAAATTTTATCAAAAATTACTATGTCATCAGATAATACTCGCATTATAGCGCGGAAAACAGGGTACTTGAAATTTTCATCTTTGCTTTGAGATGTTGAGTTTAATCTGAGTAATTTTAAGGAATAATTTTGTTTTACCCTTTCTTTTATTCTTTAGAATTTCAAAATTTTTTTGTGAGAATTTGATACTTTCTAAAAAAATTTACGCTAAATTGTGCAAAATTGTTATATTATATTAAATCTGTGAATGTGTTGCAAACATTGAATTTCTTCTCTAAATATCAATAATAAATTCATTTGAATCCTCTTAAATAAACTTATTTTGTGTTCAGAACTTTCATAATTGTAAACACTATTCTATTCACATTATCCCAGAATATTGCCGGAACTCATGTAATCATTTATCCAGCCATCCATAATTTTCACTATAATGCTATCAATTAATATAAATTAACAATATTCTAGGTAAGGATGGCCAAAGACCTCGAAGTCAGGGTTGTATAGGGTACTGATAAGAGACTCAAAATCAAAGGGGAAATAGATGAGGGTATTTTTTCAACAGTCGAATTCTTGCAGAATTGAATTAAAAATGACATATTTAATAGAATTTCGACCAATTATGCAAGAATTCAATAGAATTTGACAGAATTCAGTCAAATATGATGAATTCTGTAAGAATTTAACAACATTTGGTCAAATATAGCAAGAATTTGACTAAATTCTGTTAATTCTGTTATTGTTTTAAGAATATCGACAGAATTTCACAGAATATTCTTCAAAACTGCGTCATCGCTGCCGTTTTCTCAAAATTTCATGGTGAGGGGCTCATGTCTTCATCATAGAAGGGGGTATTTTGGTAATTTTTCGAAGACAGGGAGGGTATTTTGGCTATACCTTACCCCCTTTCCACCCCCCGCATTGCCTATCATTAATTCTAGGTTAAAACTATTATAAATTCTTATTCTCAATCCAGTAATTGTTTGCCTTAAATTCAATTCATTGCAACAATAAGTAGAGTTACTGTAACTATAAATATATATTATTGTCTGTTTAGCGAACATTTATTTTTCAATACTATTGCAATACTGTATATGAAATGATCGTTTATGTCAATTACCAGGTCTGAGTCGTCCAATGGTGTCAGCTATGCTCCCTTTCTTCACTTTCTCTATAATAGCTCCCAGTCTTCCACTTTCAATAATCCTTCCGCCGACGACTTTAAGCCCGAGAATGGTTGCACTCGAACTCGAAGAAGTATCGTCTGCTAAATGTTTTTTAAGTATCATATGTCCGATCAAATGGGTTCCATTCGATGATGGCTTCCATGTTATTGGATGCTTAAGAGCAATATAAAGCAATTTATAAATATTTGACAATTTGTAGAAAAACATAAATAAAATATTAAAAATGATTGCAATCGATATTTGGTTAATAAAGGGTTAATGACATACAGCAAGAAATTTTTTGATTTTGGCGTCAAGTATTTCTTCAGGTTTCATTATCTTTTGGCACTTGAGGTTTTTGTCGATGTGATCCCCTTTTTCACTAATACTCTCACTTTCAATGTCCAAATCCTCCTCTGTTGAGCACTCGGGTGTGGAGCGGACTTCTTCGTCCGAACTGCTCAGAGAGCTATATGGCCTCAACTTCTTCCCCGACTTGTTCCTGACTTTGTATGGTTTTGGTGGCGGCGGTCGAACACATTCCGATTGATCTGAACTCAATGAATCATTTCTGATAACACTTTCAGAAGTACTTCTTCTGCGGTTACCTGAATGGCAATGGAGGCGATTCTTATCGGAAAAGATGTGTAATGTGGCCGAACTCGGGTCTAAATGATTGGTCTTTTTGGAAAAACCGTTTGAAGAATATAATTGTTGTTGAATGAAGTTCTCAGAGTTAGGCATAGCGTCTAATAGTTGTGTAGGAATTGAAGGCACACAGGAATGAGAGTTGCGATCGTAACCCAGAGTCCGCTCCATCAGAATCGCCTGCTGTTGTGCTGTAATTCGCGGCAATTGTTTATAGTATTGAGTTTGTGGTTCGGGATGTAATGTCGAGTCACTGAGAGTTCCGTACGAGACGTCGGACACACCACTCGTCTCATTGAGAGTATAATTGCTTTCATTACTTCGTTGTCTTTGCGGTAGTTTTCGGCCGACATTACCGACGATTGGCTCAACTCTGGTGTACATCGGATCAGATCGTGAAAGAGAATTACTTTTCTCCAGTTTTCTCATAGGAATCTCAGGCATAAGCCTTTGTGTTTGGGTAGTGGTCTGTGATGTCGGGTTCGGTAAATGCACTTTTGACTGAACATTAAATGGCAATATGTGGTGAACTAAAGGCTTTGAACGTTCGTCCCATACGTTCTGCTGTTGGACTGTTGGCTGTGTTTCGTGAGAGAACTGTCGCCGCAATTCTTTGTTCTGTTGTGGTCTTGAGGGCAGACCTAATGAACCTCTTCGGCCAGAGTTATAAGTATTCATAAAATTCTCTTTTCCGTTATTAAAACGCATTCTTTCTATTAAAGGCGTTTCCATTTCTGCTTCTAATTGTTGTAATCTATTAGCCATTGAGGAGTGGATCCATTGGCCCGTCTTTATCAACAACTCCTGTTTTTTGCGGCAAAGTATGCAAACCCAGATATTCTAATCACATAACGATTCATAGCATTAGTAATTAAATCGTATTTTAATTAAAATAATTTAAGTTTATATTTAATTACTTTATTTGATCTTAAGGTAACTTTTCCTCCACATCGGGCACAGCATCTGGTATTACAATAGTTGCAAATATGTCCGATTCCATCTGCGAACTTAGTCTTAAGACATATTTGACACGTGGCCTCCATTTCCAGACCCAATTTCTTCTGTTCTTCATTACGCTTTCGAATTGCATTCTCTAAAATCATCACTTCGTCCTGTTTTTTCCTAATTTAATATCAGAATAAATATTTATTTTGCATATCATTTAAATTTATTTATAACTTATTCTCATTTCTTGCTTCAGTTATTTTAAATGTTGTATAAATTGTCAGAATATTTGAAATATATGGACATTTAATAACAGAATATTCTTATAAATGTATCGATTGATTAATTTTTTAAGTGAATTAAATTTTAAAAAATAAAAATTCTATTATACACTATATATTAATAGTGAAGGTATTGTGGAATTCATTAAATTTTAATTTATTTTTGTGATAAATTGACTCTATTTATAGTCGGATTATATTTAAGTTTAATATATTTTGTAGTTCTCTATAAATGTTTATATCAATTGTGTCTGTAGTTCTCTATTTCATCTTTATTTTTAATAATCAATTATTAATGTTATCGACTCATTCATTGAGTCTAAGTGTAATAAATATAACATTCATTTCATAAATAAATTTAATTCAAATTAAAATAAGAGATCATTTGTTCTAATTTTATTCCTTATTTTGATTTTAACTTTAAATTTTTATTTATTTCTTATGAATCGATTTGATTAGAAATTTTGAATTTAAATTAATGATAATTTTTGAATTATATTAGAATATTGTGAATGTGAATTATGTGCAGAGAGTATGGGAATAGCGTTTAGAACATAGGGTATACTCTCATTGATGTTGTCGTGTAATGAATGCAATGCTCGACTCGACTATCAATAATATATGGATGAAAGAGTGAAAGAGAGACTTACTTCAAGACCTGTGCCTCTTCTTCCTCCTCTTTTTTCTGTCGGATCATAACTGATTCAATGATAATCCGTTCCTCATCTGTCAGATGACTCAGATCTGGCAGAGTATTGATAGGAGAGAGCGAACCCATATTGACATTTGTAGTAATTTCTGCCATTATATCAATGTATGGTCAGAGTTGTGGCAAAGAATTTCATACAATATATACGTTAAATGAGAGCAAAGCTTAAGAATTGATGTTAACTCTTGTCAAGTGATGCCAATTGTTTGGAAGACAAATCATTAGATGAGTTGAATTGAATTTAGACACTAATTATGCTAAAGAAGGCCACAACCGATGCAGTAATCGACAGACAATTACAAAGAGAATGATGGCTGAGCTGAGTCTCACCTAAAGAACCAATACATTCAATTATTTCAATTTTAGGGTTACGGCAGCACAAGAGGCA
The DNA here is from genome assembly GCA_034693365.1 of Liacarus xylariae. Classification (NCBI taxonomy): domain Eukaryota; kingdom Metazoa; phylum Arthropoda; class Arachnida; order Sarcoptiformes; family Liacaridae; genus Liacarus; species Liacarus xylariae. The sequence goes on along the minus strand of JAQFXN010000198.1, from coordinate 10,802 downwards.
CGGCTTCACAATCACAATAGATATTCTGTTGGCATAGGATGTTCGCCACATAATTGGATGTTTCGGTCGTTTAAATGTTTGAACACTAATAATATAAACATTAATTGCGATTCAGTTATCCCACAAATTATGCCATTTCTCTACATTTGATGTTAACGTTTATCAATTGAATCGCTTATTCGAGACAAAACAGAACTATTACTACAAAATATATTAATACTAAATATCATATATTGAGCGAAACGAGAGAAAGAGAGGCGAAGACTGTTTCGAATCGCGTTTTTCTACTATAAATCGCCAAAAGATATAACCGTTATATTAGTGTTGAGTCAACGTATACTCGCGTCTACTGTTATGCCAATTCTTATTTTTGTGGCCAAAGAATACAACCTCTCTCTCACAATCAAATCTATTGATTAGTGCCTGAGTCAGGAGTAAGCGCACCAGGAATCACCAGGGGTGACCAAAGATGACCAAATGGGTTCAGTCCAAATGCCAAACACGGAATACTCCTAACAATATCTCAATGTATTCGATTCTGTTGGCACAACTTCCCCCTCTCCTCCCCGAGAGAACATTTTAAGAAATAAGGCATAGAAGTGTCGTTTTCTCCAAAATACACATATTATTGAGTGAAAAATGATTGAATCTGTTATAAAACGTCAAATTCTTTGAAATTCTTTTAAAAGATATCAAATTCTGGCAAATTTGTCAAAACTGTAGAAATTCTGTAAAAATTCATGAAATTATATGAAAATTCTGTTCCCATATCTGAACCTTCCTCTGGGAAAAATCGGCAAAATGATGTTACAATATTTTACCCACCCCTGCACTTTGGCCGAATATATGGGCCTTCCCTCGCACTTTAATGTTGGGCATCCCTGAGTGCACACAATAACGTAGTCGTGAGTGTAATGCGCGTCGCTATAACGACTGAGTGCTGAGAATGGGCACAGAATACAGGCATAGGCACAGACATAAGAATCGCATAGAATATATAGAATCGAACGGAACAGACAAAAAATATGCGTTATATAAGTGATTACATCCATGTCTTAAAGATCACAGCCTTTCTCTCCTTCTCTCTCCACTTTCTCAAAGGTTAACAATTCATTGTAACACAAGTCATGTCATACACACTAAAAGGCATACCTATTGTCACAACAACTCATTGAACACTCTTTTGCTTCTATTAATTGAATAATAACTCACTTTTAAGTTAAGAATAAATCAAGTATTGAATCAAAGAAAATAGAAACCCATTTATATAACAAAAGAGGACTAAAAATATTAAAATTAAAACTATAATTGAATCGAATCGAAGAAATTTTTATTATATTATTTACATTCAAATGAATTTGTTATTCAATGCAATAATCTTTTGATGTGTTTTTATACAACACTTATAAGTATGTATTCATTGAATTTAATTATTTTTCAAATTTAATACAATATTTACACCGAAAATGTGCTGACAGTCGTCTTAGGGGACGGTTTGTGTGAACTCTTGAGTTCATTCTCAACAATTCTATCAATTAATTAAAACATATTTCGAGCAAATAATCAATAAATACATTAAAACTTGGATTTCGATAGTTATAAAACAGAAAATTAAAAAAAAAACAAATTAAATGAGAGTTGAATATAGAACAGAGTCTTGGAATTTAAAAAAGCAAAGAATTAAATATTTTAAAAATAATAAAAATTATTCAATAGAAAGTCAGAAATAGATTAAAAAAGGATTTAAAAAATAGAAATAAATTTAGTCAATTATATTGAATTGAATAGAATTTACTTTTGAAATAACTTATATTTGCGCTCGAAATCAAGTTGTAATCGAAAAATTAATAAATAGTTTATAAATTATTTCAAGAAATTCTACTCAAAAATCAAGAATTTATAGCATATTTGTTCGAAAACCAAATCAATGTGTTTAAGGATTCAATCAAATCAAAATCAAATTAAGAGAACTGTTTTTAAATTTAATCGAAATGTTGTGCAAAATTAAAATAAAAACAGAATTTAAATTTTTATGAAATATTTGTCGTTTCGTTAAAACTAAGAACAAAATTTCAAATTAGAGCTCATTTTTAAATTTATAAATGAATTTTGGCCTCAATTCAAAACAAATAAAGAGCTCAAAAACTTTCAATAAGTTTAAGTAATGTTATTAAATGTTTTGATCCAAAATAACTTTAGACAATAATTTTGAAATATTTGTGAAACTATTATTAAAATAATTTGTAAATCAAATCACTAATTGTCAGACTTGAGCTCAAAATCATTGTTTAAAAAAAAGAATTCATCGCAAAAATTGAGCGAAAAATTACTTTAAATTTAGCAATAATGAAATGATTTTAAAAACTGAATGAAAAGTAATATAAAAACATGATTTGAATGAAAGAAAAAACAAATAAATGATAGGTTTTTGTTTCGATTTATAATTAAAATTAAAGCTAAAAACGACTCAATTCGGATTCGACGACCAGTTGTCGAGTTTAATCAAATTAGTGAACCAACACTCGACGTCTATATTTGCCGTTTCGTAATATTTTATAAACGGGTCGTCCTATCGATTAAAAACAATTTAATTAAACACAATTAGACTATAAAAGTTCATTCCATTCATACCAATAACTTCTTATATTTTGGTCTCTTTTTATAATCCTTTGTAAGGCTTTAATTAAATAATGAATATAAATATTAAAATTAAGGATAAATTAAATAATTCCGAGAAATGTTTTAATACCAGGACTTCACAAAACTACAGAATTCTGGAGAAAAGCCGCCGTCAGTGGGCAAAGAGGGCGGATCCTCTTGTATTACTTTAGTTAGTACTTCAAAGTCGGTTTTGCACTCGTGGTACGGGAACTTTCCGGTCGCCAATTCTACTAAAGTTATTCCTAAACTCCAGACCTAATAATATGAGCGCAACTCTCATAAATAAAAGCATTGATTATTGAATTAAAATAGACTCACATCAGCTCTGATATCATATGAAGGGTTGGAAGTGTCGGGCGGATCAATGCGTTCGGGCTATTGATTGCATTAATGTTGAGATTTAGAAACAAACTAATCATTAGATATAATGCAATACTGACCGCCATATAAGCGGCACAACCGGCCGATCGAGTCTTGGCTTTTGAGTCGACGAGTCGGCCACTGATTCCAAAGTCGCACAGCTTTACGACACCCTTTTCATTGATCAATATATTCGATGGCTTTACGTCTCTGTGAATGACTCCGTGAGTGTCCTTCAAATAGTTGAGAGCTTTAACGGTCTGTAAAATTAATAAAACAAATTATCAATGAGTTAACTGATGTGAGAGTATAGGTGCCATAGAATTGTAAATCGAGACTCACTGCTACAGATATTTTGCCTAAAATCTGTTCCGGTATTGGGTTTTTGAACTTTTTAAGCATTTTATCGAAACAAGTGGTCATTAATTCCATACAAATCCAAACTTCTGTGTCTTTAATGAAATATCCATAACATTGTACTATATTTGGACAGTCATGACAGGCCAACAATATGTCCAAATCCATTGTTATTCGTTTGTTTTCCTCTTTATTACCACTTCTCCTCATTTGCTGTCAAATTATAGAAAATAATTCACTTAAAAATAATTTTATTTGTGGCACAACTATGAGTCCAACCTTAACGGCCACTACTTTTGTCGACGGCGTGTGTTTCATCTTAACCACATGTCCACAACTGCCGGATCCCAACTCATCGATATATGAAAGATCAACGTCTTGTGCGGAATATTTCTATCAAAACAAAGATTTGTGAATTAAAAATCTATTGAAATCAAAGTCCAATAGAACTGACTTTTCCGTCGATTTTCAGAACCGAATTATTTTGTCGAAACATTTCATTGAGTTTTTGGTCATCGTTTGCATTATTGAACTTATTTACGAATGTTTTGTCCGAATTCGGCTTAAAGTCATTACCGCTCGCGGGAAACAAACTCAATGGAATCGGAGGTTTCATAGCTCGTGAAGGAGATCCGGGTCTTCCCTGAGATAGACCCTCACCTATCAGTACTACAGGTAATGAAGCGAATATAAATTAATATTTTAAGAATCACTCTAATGTCAATGGACTCACAATTTCTGGGTCGGGGTCTCGGACTAAGACACTGAGCGTTTAATGACTGAGTGACCGAAATGTCGGAACCATTTTGTTGGCGATTGTTATTGCGGTTTAGATTCAAATTCAATTGTAAATTATTATTATTCTGTCGTTGAGTGGCAGACAATGAATACTGTCGTCGCGGGAACTGTTGTACTATTGATGGCAGTCTTCCCTCAGCTCTGTTAGGAGTGGTTGGCGATCGGCCGCTGTTCGGGGCGTTTGTTATTCGGTTCTGATTGTGATTCACTGCAGGGTTGGGCGTCTGAGATGTGGACCCGTTTGGGCCAAAGTTCTCGTTCTCCATATTCAGTCTTTGTCTTAAGTTCTGTAACTGTTTTTCAATTGAAGCCATCATTGCTTTGACTTTTGCCCGAAAATCAATTTATTATTTAAATTAATTAAAAAAACAAATATTGTTTACAAATAATAAGATTTGTTTTTATGTGTTTTGCAATTGATTTTCAATACAATAAAAATATTTTTTATTAATATTTGTGTTATTTTTCACAAATAATTAATTATTTGAACGCAAATTGATTTCATTATTTCAATTGATTGTAACAATTATTAAAACAATACAATCATTGCATATATTGTGTAAACATTTAAATAAATATTTAATTCAAGTCTTTAATTAATATATTTTAAAATTATTGTTTAATTTAATAAATAAGACATAAATAAATCAGACATTCATTGAAGTGAAGAGTCTTTTCAATCTCAGAGACACTAAAATTCAATGCAATTTCGTTAGACTGACGTCACATTGAATTATAGCATACATTGAAATATTGCACACAATTATAGCAAAAGCAAAAACTTTGTCCACAAATGCTGTAAATGTTTTTCACATAAACTTTTGGTCAAATTTATACTAAAATATACGACAAAACTATTGATTATATATCAAACGTTTTATTTGAAGACTATATAAAAGTGGTATGACTTCTGTCAGTCACACAATCGGAGACAACCAGTGCTGACATCTCTGTGCGAACTCTGACTCAAAATTTATAAATTTATTTGAATGAAAGCCAAAACAAATCATTGATTAAATTGAATCGTAATTTGAGTTCAAAAGCAAAACAATTTGTTTTCACTCAAAGCCGTAATGTTTTTCCACATAAGTCTTGAGCACGAAATCCAATTACATCCGCGATATTTTGGGGTCCAATTGCTGGACACTGTGCGCCAGAAGCTGTTCAACGAGGTGGAGGGCACCTGCACGGGGAAGCACGGCTTCGTCATTGCCGTGACCACCATCGACAACATCGGCGCCGGCATTATCCAAAGCGGCACTGGATTTGTCACTTACCCCATCAAATACAAGGCCATTGTCTTTCGGCCCTTTAAGGGCGAAGTATTGGATGGAGTGGTGACTCAGGTGAACAAAGTGGGCATATTTACAGAGATCGGTCCCCTTTCCTGCTTTATATCCCGCCATTCAATACCGGCGGACATGACATTCGACGCCAACTCCACTCCTCCCTGTTATAAGACTCAGGACGAGGACGTAGTCATACAACAGGACGACGAGATCCGTCTGAAGATTGTGGGCACGAGAATAGACGCCACAGACATCTTCGCCATCGGAACACTTATGGATGACTTCTTGGGATTGAATTGACTTATATTGCAATCAATCGATACTTCATTTGTTTCAAATCATAACCAAATGTTTTCAAAATTGTTTGTATTATATGTTTTATATTTTAATCGCAAAATAAATTCCCAATAATTTCAATAAAAATCTAATAATTTCTTGAATAAAGTCTTTTTTCTTTGCGTTAAATAATTTGTTTATAAAATCAAAGTCAACACAAATTAACAATCGGTTTATTGAATTTGAAATAAAGTCTACATTAAATATAAGCTTTTAATAAATTTATACATAAGTTAATTAACAGATAATATACTGTATATATAATCCACTCATCAGAACATTATTACAATTATAATAATAAAATAGAAAAAATATAACAATAATAACTTTTTTTCAAGAAATTAATAATTATTTATAATATTATTGACATTCATTTGAAACAAACTATCAAATAAATTAATTTTTAGCATTTAAAATTTTTACTCGAGTTGTGCACCAAATCTTCTAAATAAGATTTTTATGTTTTACTAAGTTCTTAGAAGTTTTTTGAACTTAATTCCGAAAATCCCTATAATATTTGTTTTTGACAACAATTTTAGATAGTATTAGCGAATAGTAATACCTATTGAACTGTTTTAATGAATGGGAACTCTATATTTAAATATATTAAATGTTTGATATTTAATCCGGGAATAAAATTTTTATCCTCCGATTTGACACTAGAATAGTATTAAAATAAAATACATTCTTTTAGAAAAATTGATTAAAAAATTTCTTGTGACCAATGACTGGAACCCAATAAAAATAATGTAATTATAAATTTACGAATAAATCGATAAAATTTTGATTAATTGCTAATCTTTGATAAGATTATTCCAAATCTTTAAAGCAATCGGTGTTTTATTAATATTGAGCCCCGGCCATCGGTCACTTGATATTCTTTAGTTCATTTTTTAAAAATGTATATTCAATTGGAATCTGATGTCAAAACTTAGGATTTAGAAAAGAAAAATCTCTTCCCATTTAATCAATTATTAATTTCGGTATAAATAATAAATGTTTCAAATCATTACATAATAATAGGTATTTTACAAATAAATAATTTCTGATTTATCTTCTCATTTCATGCATTTTTTACAAAACTCACAACACATAGAATATAATGAGAGAGAATTCCTAATTGAAAAACGAGAGCTTAAATCGAGACAATAAGAGAAAGAATTATTGGAGACAATAAGTAAAATCTACTTGTTGATTTGAAAACTTGTTTTACGTTAATTTATCTATAGATTCTCTATTGACTTTTATTGCAATACTTTACTGAATATGTATTTATATTTGTCTTTAATTGCATATTCAATAACATTTGATTCATTCCTAAACTATTTAAAAACAAATCAAAAATCAAATTTCTAATGAATATGCGATTAATTGTGATTTTTTGATTATTTTTTAGTTTCATATTTGAAATATAATTAATTATATGATTATTTTTCAGTGAAAAACTACACATAAATTTGCGAAATTTAAATTTATTAAATATTTATCAATGATTTCATAATTCTTACAAATTTTTTTTGTTAGGACTATTAAAATACTTAAATTTCAAATTGATTTTAATGATTAGCGCAATTTTGATTAAACTATGAATGCATAATCAGTAATTAGTAGAGACAATAAAATAGCTCCAAGTCTTAAATCTTTTCCTAAACTCTTCGACATTTATAAATAGAAATTAAATAATATAAAAAATAATAATAACGATAACCCAATCAAATCACATATAAATAATTTGGCGATTAATTAAATTAATTAAATGAGTAATTAATATATAATATCGAATGAAATAATGTTTCCAAACAACTAATTAAAACAAGAATTCGGTTTTATTTGGTTCTTATATTAATTTGGATTTAATTTAGTTTCCATATCAGAGAATATTTACTTTTTGATTAGAAAAGAGTAAATTTCTTACGGAATTGTGTATAGAATGCGATTGTTTTTTCACAGAATAATAGACTAAAAGTTGCAGAATATTTGCTACAAATTGTTAACTAACCCTAAAATCTTAATTAAAACATACAATTAATTGTTGTAATTATTATATAAAGCTTTGGATAACATCAACAAAATTAATAAAATATTGAAAACATATTTGAGAACAATGTTCACAAATATTGTGTTAATAATAAGCGATTTGAGGAACGACTCAATTGACTAGACATACAATGCATTGGAATTCTTTGGTAATATAGCTGTTGTTTAGATCCGTAGAGATTAGCGAACATTCATTTTTCTTTGGTATTACCGTTGACGGGAGGGGACGACACGGGAGTTATGTCGTCGTGAAATAATGGGTTCTTTACTTCCATTTCACCAGTGGGTGCCAGACCTGGACATTCATAGACAGTATACTCTCCCTCTTCATTCTCATCATCTGATTCGACATCAGAGGCAGAGTTACGACGAGTTGTGACAACTCTGAGAGCAGGATTGGGAACAATGGATAAGAAATGATTAATATGTTTGAAACACAGTATAACTAAGTAATGAATGGCCTATGAATTGGACTCACTTTTCTGAAGCGATCATCTGTTGCTTCTGGTGGTGGTAGTGATACATCTGTGCACTTTGTGCTAACTTCCTGTCCCCACTCGGAGACATATTACCGGTGGAATTGGTCTCTTTACTGGCCGGTCCGACCACACCATAGGCGGGGTAATCGACATCAGCGGCCGCTTTGTTACTTTGTTGGACTTTGTATACGCAATAGCCGGCGCCGATCACACCAAATATCGCCACTGCACTGACACACGCGACTATTGCTGTGCAAAACAACATACAATTGAGTCTAACATTAGTTTTGCCACGAATTTCAAGGTTGACTTCAAACTAAATTCAATGCACTTTTATTTCATTGATCCAAAAATCAATGGTTGCAGAGGTTCAGGCATTGCCTGCACTGAGTAGTCTCTATAGGGCTATACTATTCTCATCTTTTACTTTCAGCAAAAATCTTTCGCTTTAGTAATATTAGCGAAAATAAAAATCTCGAATCGAATTATTTTTGAGAATTCAATTTAACAGAAAAGAAGAAATACATTATATTTATTCAAAAAATCCGTGGAAAATATGAAAAATAAATATTTGTTGTTTGCTTTCATTCAACTCTTGCATCAAATACAATAACTATCCTATGAATACTTAAATCATACTATAGTTGTAATCTATTTGTCTGATCGATGAAAATTCATTTCATTTCTCTAATGATAACAAATATTTCAAAAATAATGATATATTTTCAGAATTAATCTCAAAGAATATAAAACGATTCCAAAGGGAATAACTAAACGAGTATTATATATAAAAAATCTCTTTTAAAAAGTTTTAAAAACTAATACAAGAATATGACAAAGGCTTATGAGTGGCTTTAGGTTAGAATAATAAAAGTGCCAACTCTACCAAAAATGCCTTGTGCCTTATGCCTATTCTGTTACAGTAGTGGTTGTGCACTAATGGGAAAATATTGAATGAAGCGATGCGTATATTATTAAAAATTAAACGCAATTAGTATTAATAGTGGAAATTGTCTTTAGGAAAGACTAAAGACTTACCGACAAAATAAATATCACCTAACGATCCATTTGGAGAGTCAATGGAATTGATGTTCTGCTGTCGCGCTAATGGAATGGGAATACCTCTCTGTTCGGGCGACTGTAGAGCCGAAGTGCGCATTGAGTTATCATTGTTTTGAGCCTTTCTTCTCATAACCGGATTTAACATTAAAATATCACTCAATTTATTATTATTTGGATCTTTGTATTCATAGCTTGTGGTCATTAGGTTTGGTTTAGTCAGTCTTCCCTGTTCTTCATCAAAATCTCTGACCTTAGACTCCAGACTACTATCTGTTGCCTTGAATTTTAAGTTTTCATTTTTATTGTTTAACTTTTCTATTGAATGGAATTTTTCTGGCTTTTGATACTGAAATTCATTTATTAAATCGTTATTGTATTGACTTTTGACTGAATCGCCATTTGTTTCATAACTTCTCGGACTTTTATAGCCTTTGCTTTGATAAATAGAATTGCCTAATGTAGAGGTCGAAGACCATTGCCTTTGATTTATAATATCTGGCACTCTATTAGTATTATATTTATAGTGATATGCATTCCGAAAATTGTTAGGATATATAAATTCTTGAGGTCTTTGTAATAATTGTGAACTACTATACGATGGAATGTAATATTCTCTCTCTCCTAACGGCTTAACCTTATTATTAGTGGCAAATGTTCTCTTATTCTCAGGCGTTTCCAAATTAGCTGCTAATCAAACAAAAAAAAGAGTATGTTTTACATAATCTTCTAATAAATTCATATTTAACTATAAATAATTAATTAACAAAAAAAAATTAACTTTATATGACATTACATGACATTAATTCAAAGAATTTTGTTTATGTTTGCGGATATGATGTCAACAACTTTACAAACACTAATTAGAATTTTTTTTTAATAAATTCAAATCAATTAAATTTTTATCTCTATTTTTGTTAATTTATTTCGGATTCCATTACTTCTCTAACTGTTCTAAAGTCCGTCCACAGTATATAGCCTTAAAATGGATGTGTTGTATAAGATATAGAAATCAGATATAAGAATTGAGAAAATGTTAGAGTCTATTCTACAGTAATATTAGAAGTTAAACATTTTTTTATTACTGTAATATTTGAGTGAAACTATTCATTCACTTAAGATAAAGTATGTAAAGCGAATGGAAATCTATTTTTTTTCATTTCATATTTAATTCTTAATCAAATTAATTATTAAACAAATTAAAACTCATTTTTTATGTCTAAATTAGATGAGAAACTGAAGATTATTTTCTCGTTTATATATTTTTGTATTGAAAAATGTGTTAATATAATTAATGGTACATTTTTATTCAACATTTATACAATATATTATATGTTGTAATTCATTATTTGTCCTTTAATCGATTTATATCATTGTATCGCATGATGGCATAGTAGATATAATAGCCTTGTTTTATTCGATTAAC
>JAQFXN010000197.1:0-26703 GCA_034693365.1 Liacarus xylariae | reverse complement strand
GTTTTTGAGATAATTAAATAAAATTTTCAAAAAAAACAAAACAATTGATTATAAATTTGATTTTTATTTATTATATAAACATTTTTTTTGTAATTCTATACAAATTATAATTACATTTCATTTTTATCTCAAAATATGGCAGTTATTGTAAAAAAGTTATTTCAATAGATTTTCTTTTTTCTTCATTAAATTTCTTTACAATAATTCAACACTTTTTTATCAAATAAAGAGACGAATAATAAATTCTTAAGAATTCTAAAGGAAAACAACACATTATTAACTAAAAGATAATAAATACTGAATTTCAATAATTTATATCAATATATAATATAATCATAACTACTTAAAGGTTTTATATAATAAAAAAGACTATCTTTTTATATAAAATTTGAATCAATTTTTGGGATTATATTTATATATATATATATATCCGGAAAGACTATCGAATTGAGAAATAAAAATTGATTTAAAAATTATATTAAAAATGGATTCAATCATCGAATTGACGATCGTTTTGATTCACTTCGGGTCTAATTTTAAAATCAAAATAATTATAAAAAACATAAAAATTTGAATTAAAATAATAAATAATTTGATGCGAATTTGAGTCAAACATAAGTCGATTGTTGATTGGATTCGTCGAAGTCCTCGAATTCACTGTCTTCTAAATCGCGGACATTATTGCAGTCATTGTTTAGTTTTGATGTCTCCTCAGAATTGATGTTATCATTAATAGAGTCTGTGTTTGGACTATAGGTCAGAATATTCTTTCTTTTATTGTTATTCCACTCATTGTCTGACAGTTTTGGAAGATATAAATCGAGATATTTTTGTGGAGACGAGGGCTCACTCTTGTCGGCGAACGGAATCTCATTGATGTCCTCATTGCGGGAGAGAAGCGGCGATTCCTCTTGACTGACATCGCGCTCAATGAAAGCTCTTTCTTGAGAATCATTACACGAAAGTTCAATCTGTGAATTGTCTGAATTGGACTCCAAGTCATGGATTTCATTGACTGAAACCTCAAACAAATTCGAAGAAATCGGTTTATTATTGTCGGTTTGGGCCAAATCGAAACAATCCCAATGATAACCTTCAGAAGGGGTTTACACAATAGTGGAGAAAGGGTTTAGAATAGAGTTAAATATTATTGTTTGGAATCATGCAATCAATTAAGAAATGGTTAATACCGTCCGCGTTCTGAGAGTTAGTTAAGGATTGCTCTTCAGTGAAGACTAAACGACAAAATTAAAGACATTTTTGTTAATATTTAAACCAAAGACCAAATCACCGGAATTTCAATTCATTACAAATATTTATTATTTAACTCACCGTTTGATTGGGAATCGAGTGAATCACAGAATGAGGCTCTGGTGCCTACTGTCGATGCCTTACATGTCGAGGGCTTGACATCTGTTTTAAGTTAATATTTAAAAAACAATTGAGTTATAAATGGATAACAAATTGGATGTGAATATAAATACCGTTAAGTATTTTAATTTGTTTTTTAGAGTCAGGTTTTGGATTAGACTTATTTGATTCAATCATTTGTGGCGAAACACTAGCGATCGGAGCGTTTTTCTTGTTATTGAAGTTCTGTATGAATTCATTGCACGGATTGTTTTCCATTTCATCTCCAGTGCTGGCAAATGGACGGTCGAAGTTGTTTAGTGTTTGGATTGGGTCTGCACATGATGTCGGCCGTTGATGTGGAAGGTGTTGAGCGCCAGTGGGACTCATCTCAAAGTTACTCATCTTTGAGTATCGCTTTAGGTTAACGTCATTATTGGTCAGATTCTTAAGTAATCTTTCGTTTTGATCGATATTATTGGTTGTTCTGTGAGTCCGAGACTTGTTTTTGCATTTCCAACAAATCGCTAGAATAAAGCCCGAGAGCGCCAATACTGACAGTGCGATCAAAATACCAATAATTTCATCCAACGTTATGTGCAATTGAGAGGATATGATGTTTGTTGTATAGAGTCCGTCGCCATTACAGGAAATGCCGGTTGCGTTCAGCGGACAAATGCATCTGAAAGTGCCCGGAAGGTTGATGCACGTGGCCGGGCTCAGACAGACAGGGGTCGGCAGTTGACACTCGTCTATATCGAACTGGCAATACAGGCCATGCCATCCCGCGTGACAGTGACATTTGGGCCCTAAACTCGTCTCCTCACAAACGGCCGCGTTTTGGCACAAACCAGAGGAGCAGAATCGGGGCACCTGACAGTTCATACCCGTAAAACTGGGTCCGCACTCGCACTTATAACAGTTCTGTACTCCTGTTTTACAAAGTTCTTCGTTTTGACGACAAATACCGCCATTAAGACAGGGAAGTGTATCGCATGGACTCATATCAATCTCACAGTTGAATCCTCTATACTTAGGACCGACACATACGCACTGATAGGAGCCATTGATGAGTGAATGACATTTACCGCCATTAAGACAAGGCTGAGACTTACAAACGCCGATATCAGGTTTGAAATTACAACTGAACTCAACGTTCGCTAATGTCTTCAAAACGACTGCAGAAGAAACCGAAGCCATATGTAGTGGAATCTGATGTCCATTAATGAGAATATTGTCGAGACATCCAATGAATCCAAGACTTATTTCTTCGCCTCCGATAGAGTTTGAACGCGATTTGACTGAACCGCCAAAGAAGAGATCTGCGTTTAGGTCTAAACAGCCGATAATTCCCGGAGCAAAGCCTCCGCCCCTATATTTCCTGTCCAGTGTGAGTGAAGCCGTATTGCTTTTCCTCTCCACTAGTATTTCATGCCATTTGCCGTCACTGACCACTAAGTTCTCGATTCGGATCAATCCCTCGCCGTTCCCACAATCGAATCGGTACTGAATATATCCGCCCGTAATCTCCAGAATATTATAGGATTTATCTCCGGTTTGAGTGAAGATATTTGCTCTCAATTGTTGAGACTTAAAACGTAACGATATTTTCTCTACTTTCTTATGGAACGAATAGCGCGCATAAGAGTTGCCGTGAAATGAGATCGGATTTAGTTCTTCGTAACAGAAAGACACGTCTCTGTCACTCATCTGACACGTCTCGGCGTTTTGATTACAAATGGCACCCGATTTGCCGAAAGGACACTGACATAAGTAGCCTAAAGGAGATGACACGGGAAGGCATTCTTTAAAGGCCGGACACGGATTTCTGGCGCATTCATTGACTATTACTTCACATAATTTTCCGCCAAACCCTGGATGACAGGCACAGCCCAGACGGTGTTCATGGAATGGGCTGACAAAGCTGAGTTTATGACTTATGATAGATATGACATCGTTTTCAGTGAGGAATACCTCGTCCTTACACTCCCCGTGTTTGCAATGGATGTGTTGACACTCAGACTTCATAACAAAGTCCTCCAAAAGAATTCCCAATTGTTTTTCGATTCCGGACTTACTTTCAGCAACTTTTGCTTTAATCCATTGTCTCGAGTAATATCCGCCACGACTTCGGGAAACTGCAAACAAAACACTTATGTCTCCAAAACTTTCATGACTTCTTCGGTGTCTATTGTTTGGGATTTTGTCTTCTGTCGGTTGAATACTTAATATTATAATGTCTTTCACTTTAACGTTGAATACGTTTTTCATGACTCGAATAAACGTTTTTTTATAATTTGTTATGAATTCCTTCACAGATATAGCTCTCAGTTCTACGACAACACTGTTCTCAATCATGTCGTCTGAGATGACCATCACTTCCAGTTCAACCAAACCATAGGTCACATATTTTCCATCACTAACACTAACATTGATTCTATACTTTCCTGCATCGAGTGATGGAAAGGCAACTAAAGTGCCGTCAGTCGAGTCGATTGAGAAAAGATGTTTGTCCTCATCATTAGTGATGGCGTAATCCAACTTATCAAACGGGTCTTCGTCTGTGCCGACCACTTGACCAATGATTCCGCCGGGAAATTGTTCTAAAGAGTTGACTGAAATAGACAAATGAGTCAATTGTGGCGCAACTCTAGACTCTTGTGTGACCATAACGTTGACAGTAGTCGTGGAATTTAAGGGCGGAGTCCCTGAATCTGTTACCAGAATTAATAGACTGAAGTTGGCCTCAACTGAATGGTTGAATACTGTGTTTGTGCGCAAAGATGTGTCTTCACTGACCAAAACAAAACTGTTGTTCGAGTCGCCGGACAAAAGCTTTAGAGTGAATGGCCCTGAATTGGAAGGACTGTCCGCGTCCTGAATAATAAAGTGTAATATGGAATACCCGACGGGTCGTCCCTCCTGGACCTGAACCGTATAATTGCTTTTGTCAAAGAGGGGCGGATTATCGTTGGCGTCGGATATTTCGATATTAATAAAGACAGAACTCGAAAGGCTTTTTGGTTTTCCATTGTCTTCACAGATGGCCTCAAGAATATAGGATGAGATCATTTCGCGGTCTAAACTCTTGGCCACAGTTATCATTCCAGTAGTGGAATCGATTTCGAACTCTTTGTAGGTAAGGGACCCACCGCTGAACGAATAGCTTAGATTAGAATTTTCGGGCGAATCCGCGTCTATGGCTTGCAATTGAAGTATTCGATCCCCGATTACAGAGTCCTCGCGAATCACTATATCGTAAGACCTCTGAACGAACTGAGGACTGATGTCATTGATATCAGTGACACGAATAGACACAATAGCTTCACCTGAAAGGGAAGGAATACCCCCGTCCTCTGCTCTGACAGTGAAAACATATTCCTTAACGGTTTCGTAATCGAGTGGACGAGTAATGGAGATAATGCCAGACTTGGGGTGAATAGAAAAGGTCCCGTTCTCGTTGCCGCTCAATAATTGGTATTTTATTTCTGCATTAATTCCGGTGTCATTACTGGTGGCGTAAACTTTGAGCACTTCTTCTCCAATCAAAGCATTTTCCGAAATATTAGCCAAATATGTCTTTCTCTCAAACTCAGGCGCGTTATCATTGATGTCCATCACATTCACAATAAAGTTGGAAATGGCGTTGAGTTGTGCGGCGCCGGAATCATAGGCTTTGATCGTCAGATTCCAAAAGGGCTGACTTTCCCGGTCCAGTGGTTTGGCCAAACGTATTATTCCATTTTTGTCGTCGATTTCAAATTCTTCTGCTTTCGGTTCAATGAATTTGTATCGAACTCTTCGATTGACTCCAAGATCAGAGTCAGTGGCCGTCACTTTGCCTATTATTATGCCTTCAGTCGAGTCTTCGGGAACGTTAACAGAATATAAAGTATTGGAGAATTTGGGCGATTCGTCGTTCACATCGCTCAGCAGTATTTCCACTTCGCTCTTACAGGTCCAGTCCCTCCGTTTATCATCACTTATGTGCACTTCAAACACATACGAAGCCCGAGTCTCCCTGTCCAGTAAAGCCTTGGTCTTCAAGTGTCCGGTTTGGGAGTCAATAGTGAAGTGATTGTTCACTTCACCCGAAATGAAATAATAAAGTTTTGCGTTTTCGGTGTCGTCTAAATCTCTGGCCTCTACTGTTAGGATATAAGTTCCGATTTCAACGGCTTCACTGACCAGTTCTTTATATTTGGACTTCAGACAAATGGGTCCGTTGTCATTGGTGTCCAGTATGTCGATTGTGACCCAAGTCTTGGTTGAAAATCTACCATCAGTGACAATAACTTCCAGTTTGTATGTATCGATGGTCTCCCTGTCCAGTGCTTTATTCACATAAATCTCACCGTCTTTTCCGATTTCGAACTGATTCGACGGATCGCCACTCAGTATATTATAGCGGAGTTCAGGATTCAAATCCAAGTCTTGTGCGTTTATATCTAATATAACTGTTCCTAAAGGACTGTTCTCATAGATAGAGGCCATGTAGTTGTGGTTAACAATCGGTTCATTATCGTTGACATCAAAGACTTCAATGTTCAGTTGCGTTGAGTTATAATGTGTTCCATCGGTGACTCCAATCGTCAGATTATGAAAGGAAGCGCTTTCCCGATCCAAGGGCTTAGTCAGTGTAACCCAACCCGTGATCTCATCGATTCGAAACATGTTTTTGTCGTTTTTCTCTAAACTGTATTTCAAAGCATTGTTGGACACATCGACGTCCGCATCAATTGCTGTCACTTTCATTATCGATGAATTGATCTCTTGATCCTCAGCGATGACCACATTATAAGAGGAAGAGTCGAAATACGGCACACAATCATTTTGGTCCAGAATATTGATTAGAACATTGAGATAACTGACAGTAAATGTTATTCTGTCCTTCACTTCTACGGCCAATACGTGTTTGGCTTTGATCTCTCTGTCCAACTGTTCCAACAAATGAATTCTTCCATTTTTGTCGATTCGAAATTTAGTTACGTCTGACTTATCGCCGAAGCCCACAATCGCCAGTTCCACTTCCTTAAGTCCGGCCAAATTCAAGTTTGCGATAACTGTTCCCCGTTTTGTGTTTTCGTCGACAAATATTTCGTAAACAGAATTCTGAAGTTTGACAAAAGGACAGTAACCGGTCATCTGAATAGTCACCGGAACCACATTTTCCAAACGTTTGGCGCTTTTACTTCCATCACTCGCTTTAATAAAGAATTGGATGACATCTCCAACATTTGAGCTCAGATTCTTTCGGGTGTAGACGTGACCCGATTCGGCTGTTATGCCAAACATATCGAGTATATAACCCGAAGGTTGACTCGTGTTTTGTGTTTCATATATTGAATACCGAATCACATTGTTTTCCGAATAGTCGTCGTCATCTATGGCCAGAACTGGCAGAACAGTGGCGCCTATGGGTGCGTTCGAACAGATGACAGCTTTATATTCGTCGACTATAAAACGCGGGGAATTGTCGTTCTCATCAGTTATGGCCACTCGAAGGTTGGACAGTCCAATACGTCTGCCCCCGTCCTGAGCCAACACAGTCACCCAAAACAGTTTGTGTCCGCTTTCTCTGTCCAGTTGTGAACGAAGAGTAATATTTCCCGAATTGGAATCAATACTAAAAAATCGTTTTGCGTTATCATTAATGATATGATAACTAATTTGACCGAAAATCCCAAAATCTTTGTCAATGGCTGTCAAGTGAACGACAGTCGTATCGATTTGTTTCAATTCATTTATCGCTATATTATTGAAAATACGGGTGAATTTCGGCGAATTGTTGTTCGCGGGCTTTACTGTGATCTTAAGACTAGTTGTGGCCGAATATACGCCGTCCGTCACAGAAATGTTTAAATCATAGATTCGGTTAAACTTTCGATTCTTAATTGCATTCAAATTCCAAACGCTTACGACACCCGAAGTCTCGTTCATAGAGAAGGACAGGTAGTCATTGCCCGATAGTATCTGATATCGCAATTTATTAATATCACTCGAGTCCGGGTCATTGGCTATAATTCTGGTGACAAACTCTCCCTTTTCTATCTTCTCATCAATAGTTGCCATAAATGTGGGCGAAATTATGGGTTTGTTATCATTTATATCCAACACTTCGACCCATACATGAGCTGTTGATGTGAGAACTGGTGATCCGTAATCGGTTGCCATTACTGTAAACCCAAAGAATTAATTGCATTTAAACTCATTGACAATATTTAGCAATAAATAAAACAATACCTGTGAAGTGATGCATACGTTCGGACTCGTGATCCAGACTTGACTTGACATAAATGTTTCCGTCATCGGGAGAGACATAAAAGTGTGTTTTATTTCCAAGAATTTGATACTGAAGTTTGGCGTTCAGATCAATATCTGCGTCCGTCGCCAATACACGGACTACATTAGCACCGATTGGCGCCGATTCAGAGATCGAGACATTGTATGAAAACTTTGTAAACATGGGTGGGTTGTCATTGGCGTCGTCCACTGCATTGCACAGGTATTTAAATTAGACTTTGATAAATGCTATAATCGTAACACAATTATATACCTGTTATTAGTAGAGGAACTGTAGCGCTCACTCCCGACACAGAGTCTGTGGCCGATATCATTAGATGGTATTGAGTGACTGACTCGCGATCGAGTTTTTCGATCACAGAAATCATACCTATATTTCGGTTTCAAATATTGGTTTAAAACAGAGCGAAATAAATAAAAGTCAACAAACATTGGGTTATTTGAGGAGAACAGAGGCCAAGCATTACATAAAAACAAATACACAAAAAGTTTTTGACTCAATGTTAAGCATATTTAGAGAATTGCGAGCAAACAAAAAATGATTTGGTTTATAGCGGCCAAGTATTATATGAGCGAATACTCACATAAACCACTGCTAACGTTCGGGTCTTTCAATATTCAAAAACAATTCAAATTTGTAACGAATAATAAATTTTTGAACGCAATAAATGAATGAACAAAACCACCAAAAGATAATTAGATATAAAAGTAAACATAAAATGAAAGTTAAAACGGAATTCAATTAATGAAAATCTAAAAAAACATATCTAACATTCAATGTATTCACGAGAATATTCTGATTCATTGTCTGTAATATATTATGTAAAATATCGACAAATAGTAAATATAATTATGGATTTAATGCTAACCGGAATTGAAATCGAGTGCAAACTCTTCGTTATCATTGCCCGAAACGATGCTATATATAAGTTGTCTTCCGTTTGGATTTTCAGCATTAATTGTGAGGAAAGGCACTGAAGAGGGATGGCTTTCCATAACCGAAACCGAATAATACTGTTTGTCAAACAAAGGCATTCCTCCCGAAACCATTTTGATTGTGACGTTTGTATGCGATTCCAGAAATATTGAACCTATTTATGAGTTTTGGTTCAAATTATTAGATGTTATGTTAAATGAATAGTTGTTTTTGTTTCATTCAAATAAATACCGGAATCTTTGGCTGAAACGAGTAAATTGTAATTTTGCGGATCATTGGCCGCATTGGCCGATCGGGCCATTGTTATCTGTCCGCTATCGGAGTTCTTTAAATAATTGAAATAAATATCAATTAATTTGAGTTTCGATTCAAATGTTTTTAATAGACTTACGATTGCAAAGAGTTTGTTTGGATCACCAGAAATGATAGAATAGGTGACCATTCCGTTGTAGCCAACGTCCACATCAATGGCCGATGCTCTACCAATTTGTTCCCCGGCCTGCATGTCATTGCCGAACACAAAATAATAGGGAAGACCTCTAAACACTGGCCTATTGTCGTTGATATCCTCCACATTTATTTCAACCAAAGCGTGTGCGACCCGAGTCTTGATGAACACCGAACGCACTTCTATCACGAGTTCGAATCTTACAGAAGTACAGGTATTTGAAAATTAATGAGTGAAGGCATGTCTGTCTACTCTATAAATATATTTCGATCATTCGTTCAATACCTGGAATTCTCTTCTCTGTCAATGGGTATACCTCGCGATAGAATAGCACCTGAAGTTCTGGCGATGCGAAACAAATTGGTTGGATTTAGAATCCGAAAGGACAGGTGTTCATTGAGTTTATTGCCCTCAATGGTCGGCATTATTATTGTTTTAACTGAATTTGTGTTTTCAGTGATGTGTCCGATAAACTTCTCGTGAGTGAAGCGCAAAGAACTTCGAGGAATAGGTTCGGCTGTAATCGAGACCTTCGCCTCTGTCGTGAATTTGCCGTCAAATACAGAGACAAACATTTCGTACACGCCTTCAGACAGTTTGTCATCAGAAGTAGTAATCAAACCCGAAGTGGAATTAATTGAAAACTTCTTATCGGAAGACATTGTGATTGGAGTCAAACTGAAATAATGGCCATGACTTTCATCGTTTTTACCGAAGTCGCAGTCTTTTGCATCGATTTTTGTGACGATTACATGTCTATTGGTTGGAAGCAATACAGTGGAGTGGAAGTGATTCAAAGACAAAACCGGCGGACAATCGTTGACCGGAAGACAATTTATTTTTACAAAAGCATTGGTCACTGCTTTAAGACTTGGAAATCCGAGATCACTAACGGTTACTGAAAACTCAAATTCTCGCCTCTTTTCATAGTCTATACGTCGGGCCAGAGTTATAGCACCCGTTCGGGGCTCTATTGAAAAATATTTTCGACCCATTTCTTCGACTATTGAATAAATGAGAATTGAATTATGCATTGAGTCGTCGTCTTTAGCGGAGACAACGAGAGGCGAGTCTTTGTCGTCCCAAACAGTGCTTCCGATTTGTGCCGACTCTAAGATGTGACCAACAAATGAGTTGCGAACCCAATAAGGGATGCAATCATTAACATCGATAACATTTATGAAGAGATGAGTCGTATCGTTAATCCCTATCAAACTCGTGGCTGATATCAGGAGTGAATAGTTTTGCTTCATTTCATAGTCGAGTCCATTCCTTACCCAAACCTCTCCGTTATTCACATTTATTGAGAATTTCTTGTCATTATTACCACTAATTATCTCAAAATACAGCGATTGTCTACTCGTGGCCTTCAGACCAATAATAACTGTTCCAACTTTTACGTCTTCATTGACGTCAATTGAATAAAATCTGTCCTCAAATTTTGGCGGAGAGTTATCCGGAATACTCACTGATATGTGAACATTAGCTGTACTGCTCAGAGGCGGAGATCCCTTATCTGTGGCTTTTATGACCAGATCTTAAGACAAAGGATTCAAACATTTTTTAAATTTATTATTTTTAATCCACTTATAATATAATAGTATATGCATTCGGGGGTATTTATTAATGACAACTATTTCTATACCCTGATTAATACCAAATCTCATTGGTTCTTACAGTTCCGGGCTGTTATAGATTGAAATTTCATAGGAAATATCGGAAATGTCTTTTGTGTATATCTAAAACTTCTTGGTCATTATATTTTACGATTATTCGACATTAATTTCCTCTTTTGTTAAAACAAATAGTTTTAGGTTCGCTTTTCATTGTTTAGAAAAGTAATCGCATGTTCTTTACAGCAAAACACATTTGAGAGTAAGCACTTATATTGTATGTTATATTAAAATTGTGATTTACAACACAAGCATTGCTTAAAATTTAGTCATTTTTAAATAATTAAAGTCTGGTCTAAACATATATTTTTAAAAATAGCACAGAATTGTAAAACTCACAGAATTCCGACTGTTGTCTCGCATTTAATGTTTTGGCCAAATATAAAAATCCCAAATTTGAGTCGATATCGAAAACATTGTCTATATTTCCAGATATTATTGAATACGAAATTTGTCCATTAGTTCCAACGTCTTTGTCGACCGCCTGCACCTGCAATACTGATGTGCCGATTGCTGAAGTGACCATTACATTGGCCTCAAAATGCGGTGAAATAAAAGCGGGAATTTCATCGTTTACGTCAATCACATTAATGGACACCTTTTAAGTGAATTAATGACACCAAATAAAAGCAATTCAATAAACGATGGAAATTAATAACAATTACTACACAGAGTCATGACTAGAGTGCGAAATCTCGGTAATTCCTGATGTTTTTATGTTAGAGGTCGGGAATTTTATTAGCGCATATTGATTATATTGGTTTTATTTTGCCGATTATATGAAAGGTTGTTCCCAAATATTCCCATTTAGTGTTTATATTCCCGATTGACTTTATCGCCTCATTCTATAATAATAAGATGGAATATCTGATTACAAACCCAGATCTAGTTCTATAGAGAAGATTATAATTTAATTGGGAATTTCATAAAAACAATAAAAGGTAATTCAGAAAATAAATAAACCAAAAGTTTAAAAATCTAATAAAAGACGAATTTCAAGAATCAATTACTGGGAATAAAATTATATATTTTTAATTGAATCGATCAGGCAGAGAATCGAAATATAAAACACATCATGTGAACAAAAAAAATTATATTAAGGCTCAGTCATTAAATGAATAAATAACTGGATATAATAGGATTTGCAAAACAAAAACTTAAAAATAATTATCTAAAAACAAGGGATGTGGGACGTTTAGGGCGACATAGGGGTATTATTTTAGACGAGAGCCAGGGGAAGGTAAAATGACGGTTTATACTAATTTTGGGCTAAGGGAGAAAGGTACAAGAGAGAGGTTCTTGTAGAATTTAATCGAAAATGATGCAATTTACAAGAATTTAACATAATTACGATAAATTCTGTGAGAATTTAGCAATATTTCATCAAATCTAACAAGAGTTGGACAAACTTCTAATTTTTTCAGAATTTAGAGTGAATTTCACAAACTATTCAATAAACCGCGCAATAAATGTAATTTTTTTTTGTTTCCGATTTAAGCTATTTTTAACTCCCGATTTCCGACCGATTTGATCGGTTTCTACTCCCGATATTTCCGAACTAGTCATGACTTATAAACTCAAACTTATGGGATCCGAGAGGGTTTGTGTTGGGCTTACTTTTTAATAATTTGAGCAGGTTAGACTAATAATTTGACTAGGTTGTTACGGGTTGACAAAATAAGAAAATTTTGGATAGGGGTTCCTGAGAAGGGTATTTCGCAATGGTCAATTTCTTGCAGAATTTAATTAAAAATGACGTAATTTAACAGAATTTCACCAAATTTAGCAAAATTCTGTTATTTTTCTAAGAATTTTAAAAGAATTTCACAGAATATTCTCAAAATTGACTGGGTGTTATATGATATATTAAAACCCATAATATATTATATAAATAATACAAAAATAGAGCTAAACTTGTTGTATTCCGTTATAATTTAGTATTAAATTTGAAAAATGTTTAATCGATTCAAACCTTTGCAAACGAGCGGTTATGAAGGGATGAAGTTTTCACTCGAGAATTGTAAGCTTCGATAACAAGCATATGATGTTTGCCCGACTCGTAATCCAGTGATTCCTTAACTTTGATTCTTCCACTCCAGGACTCGACTTCAAACTGTTTGAGGCTTTCGGGAGAGAAAGTGGAGTAAATGGAGAAAACGATTCCTTCACTGAATTCAGAGGAAACACTTAATCGAAGAATTTCATTGCCTTTCGTTATGTTCTCCAAAACATTCACTGTATAGCTGTCCTGAAGGAAGACCACCACTCCATCCGTGTAGTCATCGATTAAGTTAATTATAAGACTAATAATCGTTGGTTTTATTCCATCGGTTATAGCAATCGTTAGATTATATCTATTCGTCAGTTTGTAGGACAAGGGTTTGGCCACAATCAGAGCCCCGCCGTCTCTGAACGCGAAAGTGTTGCCTATATTTCCATCGATTATGTGAAAACAGAGTCGATCGTTGTCTTCGTCGTAAGCCTTAATCAAAGTGACCGCATATCCAATCGGTTCCGATTCACTCATTGAAATCTGCGGATCGAACGCCTCAATGACCGGCTGCTGATTCTCTTTCCTCTCTATATTCGGGGCCAACATTCGCAAAATGAGTCTAACTTGTGATGTCTTACGAGGAGTTCCACAATCGGAAACAGATATTATATAATCGTATTCTCCTTTCGGTATTCCATCTCTTGCCGTATGAATGGCCCCATTGTTTGTTTCGATTGAGAACCAGTTGTAGTCATTGCCTTCAATGAACTTATAGTGCAGAACACAGTTCTCATCCAAATCTTTATCAATGGCCACGACCTGACATATGGGTGTCTTCTGTGAGATATCATTATAGGCCTGACATCTATATATCGATTCAATGGCTTTGGGCTCGTATTCATTGATATCCAGAATATTAACAATAAGTGGAGTTCGAGATAACATTGTTGTCACCACTGCTTCTTCGCTGTCTGTGTTGTACTGTTCACTAACTTCCAAATCAATCACATATCGGGACTGAGTCTCTCTGTCCAGTTTGCTCTTTGTCTGAACCAAACCGTTGTCGTCAACACTGAACGGAACGTCATTTATGATTCGAAAACCAATTTTGGTGTCCGTTTCGGAATCCAAGTCCGGGTCGTGAGCTTCCACTTGAAGTACATTCGTTCCAATCGATACGTTCTCTGCAATGCGTGCGTAATAGAAGGCTTCGGTAGTGATCGGCGCCAAATCGTTTTCATTGCTAACAGATATATATAGTTCCAAATGTGCGGTTAGCGGAACGGCTGCCCTATCCCTGGCCACTATTGTGAGCCAATAGTGAGGATTTGTCTCGCAGTCGAGCACAGCTGCCGTATAGACATTGCCTTTGGTGTCGATCGTAAATCTTCCCAAACCGTCGCCTCCAATGATCTGATATACGATTTGGGACTTGTCCTCATCCACGGCCTCCACTTTAGTGACAAAACTCCCGATCGCTATATTCTCTTTCACCTGTTTTTAGAAACAAAAATATTATTATTTAATGAAAATTAATTAAAAGTATTAAATGACTAACCGTTGCGGTGGCGACGATGTCCGGGAATTTAGGGGCGAAGTAGTTCTCATTCACGTCTTCTATTTCGATGAGCAGAGAAGTGACTGATTCGAGAGACGGCTCGCCTTCATCTCTGGCCGTAATTGAAATGTTGTAGATTTGCATCGTTTCGAAGTCCAACTGCTTTTGAATTCTTATATTTCCAGTCATTTCGTCGATTGAAAACATATCGCTATTAATAAAGTAATGAATTTTTCCAGACTTTCCCAAATCGGCATCAAATGCAGTGATTTTGATAATTCTTGTGAAAACCGGCAAATCTTCCCTGACTTTTATGATATAAGAGCTCTCATGAAAACGGGGCGGATTGTCGTTAACGTCTGGTGTTTTCAATAAAAAAATATATTTATATTTATTATGTTCTAAGAAATGAGAAAAGTCTATAACACAAGACATACCGTCGACGTAAATGATAACCTCTGATGTGGAGGAAAGAGAAGGAGAGCCCGAATCATGAACTGTAACGTAAAGAATATATTTATCGATGACTTCTCTGTCCAAACTATTTTCAAGAGTAAGGGTTCCATTCTTTTGATTGATAGCAAACAAATCTTTATATCCTTTAAGCGAATACTGGAGTAAAGAATTAGTGCCGTAGTCTTCATCGTTGGCATAGATTTGTCCGATAATATAGCCCTTTGAAGCCGATTCCGAGACATTGAATGCAAAATTCTCGACTACAGGACTGTTATCGTTCACGTCTTCTATCACAACAACCAGAGCTATAAAACAATTCAATAATGTTTTAGCGTTTTTCTGCACAGAATATCTCTTTTGTTTGTTATGTTTGAAAACAATTCCTTTCAAAGCAAACACTGTATGACTTACTATGATTAACACAGAGTTGTTCTTTGGCTAAATCACAAGCAGTTATATGTAGTTTATATTTGGAATGTTTTATATAATTGAGTTCGTCTATTGTGAACAAATCACCACTGAATTGGTCGATATTAAACACCACTTCATCGCTGTAATGGTTTCTGTTGTCGATGTCGTGAGTGTTTAGAGAATAGATGACTAAACCATCGAATCCGTGGTCCGGGTCTTCAGCTTTCAGAGAAGTAATTTTAGTATTCTTTTCAATGTCTTCCGGAATATAAATCTCTTTCGGAATATTTGCGTCGAATTCTGGTTTTCGGTTCTTATGTTTTGGCAAATCATCAAACGATTTGTCGTTTAAACTCTTTTCAATGGAGTCGTATTGGATCTCATTCTCCTGTTGTCTTTGGATCATAAAAGCTGTCAACTTCTGAGCGATGGCTAAATCATTGCATTCAACTAATATACTGTTCTTTGAGGTCCTCTTATTGCTGTCAATCCTCTCATTCTCGTCGACAACAATAATAATCTTCACATAAGACGTGTCCGAAAAGTAGTGGCCATCAGTGGCAGAGATTGAAAGCGTCCAATTGGTTAGTCGGGAATTCAGGGCCAATTCATCCTTCAAATTGCACGTCAGCCGTAAAATACCCGTATTTTCGTTTAGATTAAAACATTTTTCAGCGCTGGGGCTAAACATTTTATACAATACTATACTTCCGACGTCGAGATCTGTGCAAAAACCATTAAAATTTTATTGTTAATTATGTTTTTGTTTAATATTATTAAAAAAAAATTCAAACCTATAGCTGAAAAGGTCATGATTTCCGTCCAGGGCTTAGTGTTAATTGGAATGTACCCTGTGCAATTGTTCTTCTCGAACTGTGGTCTGTGATCGTTCACATCCTTTAGCGTCAAATTGAGAGATATCTGGGTTTGTCTTCTGAAGGGTTCGCCCCAATCAGAAGCGCGAATAAGTAGCTGATAATGATGAGCACCGGACTCGTAGTCCAGTGTTTTGATTGATCTGATTTCACCCGAGGAATGATCGATAATGAATGGCAATGGAGAAGCTGTCGGTGAGGCCAACTCATAGGTGACTAACCCATTGTCACCCAAGTCCTCATCAGTGGCTGAGATGACAAAAATGATTGAGGCGTTGGGTTTGTTCTCATTTATAGCTACCGAGACCTGAGATCTCTCTATATTAAACACCGGATAGTTGTCGTTGTCGTCAATTAGACTGATGTGGAGCTGACATGTGGTGACTCGTGTCGATCCAATTTGAGCACTGATTACTAACATATATTTCGATTGTGTTTCTCTGTCCAACAGTTTGCGCGTAAACACCACTCCATTGTTAGTAATGCCGAACACTTTATCATAGTTGCCATCAATAATATCATACCTTAGGTTAATGTTATCCTTATTTAATGAATTAAGTTTATAGACTTGAGTCCCGATTAGAGATATTTCGTGTATTTCTGTGTAGTAGTGGTCGGAATCGAATTTTGGGGAACCGTTTTTGGCACTGTTTAGGGTAACAACAATGGGTTGAGTGGCAAACCCTCCGCCACAGTCTATTGCCTTTATTATCAAATTAAACACAGAAGTGGTGGCACTTTCATTGAGATAAGGCCTCACGAGTTCGATGTTGTAGTCATTGGACGACGAATTAGTGATTGAAAACAAGTGATTGGGATCGCCGTCGACAACACTCACGTGACATATCTCTCCAAAAGTGCCCAAATCTTCATCCGTCACGTGAACCACAGCATAGATGGGATTTAGAGGCGAACGAGTGGACAGAGCTGTGTGTTGTTTGAATGTGATTCGCGGCACATGTCTGTTGACCGCAACCACTGTTATACTGACTTTGGCTTTGGAAGACTCGAGCACTTGCTCTGAATGGTGTTGACCCCTGTCTTTGGCTATGACTGTCAAGCGATGAGTTTGTGGTCGATTTGATTCGGACGAGAGTGTGAGCGGACGAGTGGCCGAAATGACTCCCATTGTTGGGTGAATTGCAAAACTGAGCGACTCTTCGGAGAGACTGTAATATATCTCTCCGTTGAGACCAATGTCGGGATCGACGGCCGAAACCCGAATAATACTGCTGTCAATAGGAATATCTTCGGCGACACTGACCTCATAGGACTCGGGATAGAAAAAAGGGGACAAATCATTCTTATCGGTGACCATAACATTCAGTCGAACTTTGGCCTTAAGTCTGAGCGCATCGTTTCGAAGGGAAGTAATGGTGGCGCGGATTCGGAGTTCATAAGAGGACCGGTACTCCCGATTGAGGACATTCGTGAAACCGGACCGCAATCTGATGAGCAGGAAATAGAAGTTCCCCACATGTCTGCCCTCTGCCTTAAATATCTTGTCGTAATCGCCCCCAACTATCTTATACCGAACCACTAGTGCCGGGTCTGATATATAAATTCCCATTTTTTCAGTGGCCGTTGCGTACACTTTGCCGAAAGAGTTCTCCGGAATCGACACATTGTATGACTGTTTTGTGAACGAAAAACTTGACTCCGTGTCAGTGCTCGAGGCGATGGTCGGCTCTACAGTCGGATCCTCTTCATCGATGTCTGCATTTGATTGTACTGTCAATTGTTGGCCATTTGTTGCGATTGTAGTAAAATAGTCGGCGCTTTGGCCGACGATTGTCTCACTATTTACATGATTTGTACGAAATATAATAAATAATAATAACAACGATATGAGTGATGCAAATGAAGATGACTTATAACAATGCGATGGCATTAATGTCAGTCCAATTAAAATCATTTGAAACATTCAATGATTTATTTGTTTTCAAGTCTTTAATTGAATGCGATTTAAAAGTCCTGTGATTTTCATAATTGAATTCATGACAAAACACATTCATTTAAATGATTAGTTGTCGACAATTGAAGTCGAGTTATAAAACATATTAAAAAACACTTTTTCTTTAAATTCATTTATTATTCAATTCCTCTTCAGTGACGACGCTTTCGACGCATTTCTCTTGTCCTGCAATTGGATTACAAAAGGCATTGAATACTAATATTTAAGAATATTATTAAACATTAAAATAGACATAAAATAGAGGTATAATTGATGTATAGAATGAGATAACGACTAGTTTTATGCAAAAGTTATATCAAATTAAGTACTTCTCATCCCTATTGATGTGATGGTTGGCTACTAATGGTTGGGACAATCGCTTTGCATAATAAGGAAACTCTAGATTATAGTAGTAATTGTCATCACTTCCAGCATTAGAGACCAGTTCCCAGTCGTGAGCTCTCAGTTCTCACTCATAGACTGACAACACTTTCAAATGAAATGTTCACATGAGTTGAGAAAATATAAATAAAGAAAAGGCGAGAATGTGTTCAGTCGTTGTGCGAACAGAGACTGACTCTCACTCTACTCTTTACTGTAACTCCAAAGAGGAATAGAGGAATTGGCAGATATTAAAAGCTGTTTGTCTCCACCCAATGCACAGACGCTTATAATAGAGGCACAGCCTATGGAAAGCGCTATCTTTTAGTTAATATTGCAATGGATTTCTCTCTCAACCCATATATCCATAATATCCATAGCTCTGCCGATAACTAACGATTGCAATGATATAGCGTTTACTAAAGTAATAGTCAGTCGACTGACTCTCAGCCACTATTAGTTGACAAATGAATCGCTGACTGACATCAATACAGAACTCAATTATAAGTTATATAACTGTTATTTCTATCACTTCTTTCACTTATTTTATGATTTTTTCCCTTTATTTTCTAATTACACCGAAAACTCTATAATAGATTTGTTTATTTTCTTATTACTCTTTTTTCTGCTCTGTTTTACTTAAAGCCGAAAACTTTTATTAAAAACTTAACATTAGTTAACATTTTGGAAGTGAGAGAGAAATCTATTTATTTTTACTATTCATATGTTTAATCATTACAAGCATTGAATTTATGTGACTTTGAATTAATTAGAGCTTTGAAATACACAACACATATATAGAAAAAAAAACTTTTAAATTAAAAACTTTTTCAAAAACTCCAGAAGTGTTTCATAAAACTCAAATTGCATTAACGGTAATGACGAGTCAGAAAATGTATAAAAATAAGTTTCCAAACAATAAAAATCATTGATTAATAGCAAATAAAAAAAAGAAAAATATTTTTAACTCCAATATAAAATTGTATTTGAACTCAATATTTTCGCACAATTTTTTTTGTGACGGGATTTTGTTAATGGAAAAACTCTTTTTTCAATTAAAACCAATAAGAAAGAGGTCATGAAAATTAAGTTAAATAAATAATAATATGTTTTATTTATTCATTAGTTTTTGTTAAAAAAAAGTTGTTATCTCTTAAATAATGTTTTAAAACATAAAACTATAAGAATATATGATTGAAATAATATCATAAGTTTTAAACAGATTTTAAATGTTTTTAACTTCTCATTACAGAACACATCTATTAATCATAACTACAGTGGAAAACAAAAAGTAAATGAATTATTTGAGCCAAAAGTTTTAAATTCAATAACACAAAACACTTTTTGTTTTATTAACTTTTTTTCTAAACTAAAAACTAAAGAAACAAAATTCGTAACTCTTCAGCAAAAATCCTTGTAATCGAAGTTTTAAATTGATATTCAAATTAATTAATAAATCATTTCATGAATTTGAATGACTAATACAGTTAACTAAAGAAAGAAGAAAAGCATCTTTTCTAATCTTAGATTTAAAATAAAAATCAATGTATTATTCAATATTAGTATAAGTTTTGTAGTGAATAATTGAGCCAAACTCAGATGTTATCGTTTGGAAAGGAGAGAGAAAAACAAGAACTAATTAATTATTTAACAAAAAACTATTAATATAAGTGACTATTCCTTTCATATTATGTCATCAAATGAAAGGCTTATTAAACACTTAAATAATTTAAGTGAACACACATTTTACTGATTGAAACTTTTATTCTCTCTCTAAAAGCACTCAATTTTAGTGGTTATTAACACAGAAAAAATTATATTTACTTTAGTTTAACTTTTATTTATACAAAAAAAAGTTGTGATTTGCGAGAAAAAAGTTGTTCATTGTTAGGAATTGAATGACAAATACATACAATCCATAGACACCATAATTGGGGTTCAATTGTATACAATGTATAGAAAATTGAGAAATAATTATAATAATTGAACTCAAAATAAAATAAGCGAAAAAATTTTAAAAACTATTTTGATATTCAAATAATTATATATAAAGTATATTCTGTTGTGATATAAGCCATAAATAAATAGTTTGAATAAGTTATAGATATTATAGCAAAAGAATGTCTTTGGCTTTGAATGCAATAAATAAAGAGACGGAAAAAGTAATGATAAGAGTGTTAAAAGACAACCGAATAAAAACTCTAAATCCAGTTATGTATTGATAAAACACACAAATATTTTTTTCGATAACAACGATATAACGAAATACGAAAAATAGAAAAAAGACATAAAACGTGAAAATAATAGTAAAAAATAATTTACTTTGACTTACGATTTGTATGTTTGATATGAATGCTAAAAGTCCTTACAGTGCATACAGTTATGACTGACAGACACACAACAAATGGATTGACATTTTATTTATATTCAATATATACTATCTCTTGCTTTCAATGATAACAATAGTAAAAGTATAGCTAAAATATTAGACACAAATCACTGGTATTTATAGTGAAGAGCAAGTGATGTAAAGACACTGCCATTCGTGGCATCGTTTCAGACATTTAACTGATTTTTTGTGTCGACTTTTTGTTTGACTCACTCTTTCTGACCATTAGTTTCATTCAATTCAAGGCATTTAATACAACACTGTATTTGTTGTGTCTGTTCCCTACACTATGTATGTGTGTTTTGAAATGTATTTCTCACTCCAAGTCTCGAGTCTATGAAACTGTTGGCCAAAAACTGGTTCTCTCTCTCATTCGCTGTATTTCTCTCTCTTTCTCTCACTTATTCACTATTTGTATGTAATTTTTTTTTGTGCCTCAGCTCACAAACTATACATTAGGGATCAGTCATATACTGGTGCTGAGTATGCACTGACTCTGGCTCTCTATCTGAACCACTATTACACAGCTATTGCCCCCTTGTTTTCATGCTCTTCCTTCACACTAACAGTGCATTGGTTTTTGATTTTCGTGAATACAGGAAAAAGTAGTTAAGCAGGCATTGAGTCGTTTAGTATTCTTAAAATATTCTCTTGACTTAAGTCTCAAAGAGTAAGACCGCAATGAATACAGTTATGAATAGAAAGGTTCTCTTTTAATAACTCTTAAGCTATACTCGAATTGTTGCTCTCTTTTTGCTCTGAAATTCAATTTCAAAACTAATGCTTTCGTAGAGAATCAAAATATAAATTGCTCCAGAAAAAAGTACTTTTCCCTGCCTATGCCTGTCATCTGTGAATTTCCTATTCCTTAACCACATTTGTCTGAAGTCACGGAATGCTTTTTAAAATTTTGTTTTCGATTTAAGAGAACAGATTTAAAATAGCAAAATACATATCGATTTGTTTGAGTCACTTAAATAGATTTCTTTAAGAAAACGCTATTAAGAGAATCAGTTGTGTGGAGAGAGGCGTACATATAGTTTTCACTTATTCTCCGCTTAAGAATTACATAAATCCTTTAGTACAAAGTCTGTATAATATTTCCCTATACTATACTTTTCCACTTACATATGCAATACAATCACATTTCTTTTTATGTATTTCTTTAAAGCAATTTAAAAATTCACTCTTTCTATAATAGTGTCCATAAATATTAGCTTAAGGTAGAGTAAGTGTACGCCACTATAAAAAGCGATCACTTCTTATTATATGATATTTCTACGTCTGGACTACTGAATAATCGCCAAATTAGTTGTTTCGGCAATTCTTTATTTTGTATTTTCTACTTTTTATTTTTCTTTTTGTGTTCTGTCTTTGGAAATAACTTTTTTTTAGAGTTCAAAGCGAACATACATTTACTTAACATTCAACAGAACAGTCATCTAAACTCTCATAATCTCCATTAGAGACCAGACTATGAATACATGCATAAAAAGCTATTATGAAAAAAATTACTGCATTTTTCCTCTTGAGATAAAAACCTTAACATTTCTCTTCTCTCACTCTATCGCCAAAACTTAAATATCAGTTTAAGGAATAAAAATAAAAATGAAATAAAAAAGAATAAGAATTTGTATCCTGTATTGTATAATAGTGTGGTTTGTATTAGTGGTTCGCTGTTTACACACTCAGAAACCGAATTAGATTTCAAATCCCATTCCTCTGGCTCTGACTTTTATTATTATTTTATTTTTATCCCACATTCTTATTATTCTTATTATATTCTATACAATAGTGAGAGAAATATTATAGATAGCGATCATAAAAACGAGATTAAAAATTTTTATTGAGAAAAATTATTTGTGTAAAGAATAAAAAGAATATCAAAGGATAGATGAATAGATAGGATGAATATATTAAGCAATAATTGTATTAAAAATTCAACTGTGAAACTATTAGATTATATGCTGAATGGGGTCATCAACTAAATAATTCAGTATTCAATTGCATTATTGACGTTCAAAAAAAGAGTATTTCCACGACTTTCTGCTTGACATTACATTACCTGTTCTTTTACATATCGATTGAAAAAATCTTTATTATACATGACTTACAATAGAGAGAAAAAAAATAAATAACTGGAAGTATAAAAATTGTATTTTCTCTTAACATAATTTAAATTGAAAGCAAAAATCATTGCATTAAAACACGATTTCTATATAAGCTATATATGACGAGTTCAACAAATCAGAAAAAAATCTGACTGAAAAATCAGGTATTGAGTGAAAAAAATATAATTTACAATAATTTTAAAGGAAGTTCAATATCTTGGAGCAGATTGTAAACTAAATCTGAATGGAATGGAAAGTTTAAAAAAATATATTTTCTCCAAATAAAGGCAAATCTGGGAAAAAAATCTTTCGAGTCATTCAGAAATATTTTTATATAACATAGTATTTAAGATTAATTAGAAATAAATTATTAATAATACTATAAAATGCCGACAACTAAACAAAAAATAAAAGTTATATTTGATTTTCATATTTTATCGATAAGAGTAAACGCTTGGCAACCAATTGGACAAAAATCATATTGAATTACAACCGAATATGAGTTCAAACGTATGTTAAACTGAAGAGAATTGTGAGAGAATTTATAAGACGATTGAGAAAAAACTTATTGACACGAAATTTTGAGCGCCGGCTTAATTGAAATTATAAGTCTTGTTCTTATCTTATCGTTATATTATAGTTCTGTGCAAAGTTCCCATATCGTCATTGCCACTAAGCCTCCTGAAGCCTAACTCTGGATGAGTGTATGAATGAATCTCTGCTCAGGAATATTGTAATCAAAAGCGTCGCAAAGACTGGCGACAACTCAATTGCCAACAGTCTTGACAACTAACACAATATCCGATTCGGTTATTGGATTCTCATATATCGTATATAATCTATAACTCTTTGTTATTTGATATTATGATACTTTACACGATTTAGTGCTCACATTGAAAGATAAAACAAAACTTTTTTTTAATGACTCATTGAACTAAATTATATTTATATAATGAACAAAATATAGGCTATCAGTTCTGGGGGTAAACCTAATATTGTTGAACACAATATCTTATTTTAATGAACAAATTCTAGAAAAAAGAACTTGTATTCACATTAATATAGCCCTGAGTTCATTAATGGGAGAAGAGAATCCCTCACTAATTATGAAATCGTTCATTCATTTCGTATAATTATTTTTTGTGAATTTATGAGTTTTTAGTCTGAAAAACAATTTCAATGAATTAGAGTGGAATTGAATTAAATTTTTTGATGTAAGATAAGAGAGAAAAATGTTATAGTTTTAAATGACTTTTAAATAGCATTAAATTGTTGTTACTATAATTGATAAGAACTGTTGAGAATTCTAGAATACATTCTCTCAAATCATATCACAAAACGCTTAATATTCATATCAAATGCTTAATATTAAAAATAATTCGTTTAGTAGTCGTTAGGAAATTAAATGCAATCTTAGATCAAAATTCAACCGTAAGAGAAAACCTTAATTCAGTTTTATTTGACTTTTTGTTTTTTCTTTTTATTTATCACTGATTTTTTGATCGATTATAAGTCAATATCATTAAATAGATCAACATTTTTCATATTTTTCTTTCATAAATAAACTCGTTTTCAAAAAGAAAAACAAAAACAAAAAGATGAAAAAAAACTAATAGAAATAATAATAATTAAAATTAAGAAAATGTAATTATAATGTCTTTAAATTGTGGTTCACTTAAACTTAATAACGATTTTTGGAAATAATTAAATGTAAATTCATATACATTAGTCGAGAATTTATTAGTGATTAAAATGAAATGAGACACGAATTGTAAAGAGAGGATAGGATAGAAATAAATTGTCACAATTTATAAGCCTTACTATAAATGGAAATAAAAATCAAAACCAATAAAAATTATTTTAGAACACAAATTATATTAAATAAAACCTTATTTCGTTCACTTATCTCATGTTATAATTCTTAATATATTTGAATTTTTTGGATACAACCAAAAGCTTCCGTAAAGTTCATAGACTTATGTGAACTTTTTTTGATATTTAATGTCAAACTGTGTACAGAATCTAATTTTTTATAATCTCATCGCTGGGGAAAAGTTCTAAATTTTTTAATGAACAAAAATTTTTGAAAGATTATAAAATTTTAGCAAATTTTAAAATGAATTAATAAATGAATTAAATAAATATTATTTACTTTTTTTTACTAATCGGGAAAACTTGACAAACATTTTATACAAAGTTTGCAAACAATATTGAAATTTTGTACATATTTTTCCAGTCATTCATAAAATTCATTGAAAGTAAAATAGAATTTATTATTCGGTATAATAAGTGAGTCAAAGCAGTATTTGCTAACTATATTTTCACATCAGTTGAAAAAATACTTGTATATAGAATACGACACAGAATATGCCAACAGTTGTTGGGGCTCATTATGATAGACATAATTTAACTAAAATTGCATTTCATTTAATCTTTTTTTCTTTTTTACTACTGCACACAAAATCGCATGACTTCTACTTTAATTTATTTATCGCTGTATTTTAGTGCTTAAGCCGACACTAATTTAGGTTTTTATATCTAACTTATGAGTAGAGAGTTTTAGCGCAAAGAACAGGAATTGAAAATATTGAGCAAAAATTAGAAAATACTTACCGATTCTCGAGTTAATCAGAAAAAATGTTGTGTAGGCGTGTATTGCACTCAAGAACCCCTAAATCCTTAATTATTAGGAGAATATTCAATATTTCACCGAAATCTTCTCTATATTTCTAATTAAACTATAATGTAGTGAATAATGAATGGCTTTTAGTGAACTCGCAGTTCATCAGACCATAACTAATACAAAAGTTGCAGCGATAGCATCAATACAATGAAGTTTTGCTCATATATTAACTTAAGCTTATTTGAATACAATGTTTCTGTTGAAAACACATAATACTATGTATAGTGACTGTTATATTGCAGAATAATTGACTTAAACTAATACCAAACACACAATTTAGTGGTTTTAAGGCAATTGTTTTGTTCATTTTATGCACATATTATTATTATTAATATTAACAGTAATTAATAAAACTTTGTGCAACAAAACCCATAAACTATTCCTCAGAATAACTTAACTTTATATCTAATATTCTGATTACATGTATTGAGTGTAATGATAGCGCTGGCGATATGAACTCTAACTGCACACCGACTCCGACTTTTGACTCGAGACAAACTTGAAAACTTGAAACTTTGCATAACTAACTCTTTTTGCCTTTTTTTGTTGCTTTACCTCCAGAACTCAACTTTAAATTAAATTTATAATTATTTAAATTAATTATGAAATAAAGTGTTAAGCCATACATGTTATCGCAATTAGAAAACTATGAGCATATCTTCTGGTTCCGTGCATAAAGATATCTCAAATCTAAACCATCTCCTCCTCCTTCTCCGCTTGATTTATAAGATAGAGATCGAACCTAAAGGTTATTTACTGGTGATAACCCTTTGCACTGAACAAAATTCCTCTCCCTATAAATCTCTTTTTCCTTTATAGAAATATATCAGAAAATAGTATAATATACACCCATGGAAAAATGAATCTGGCTGGAAAGATTTGCTGGCATTTTAAAGTGCAAGCTTATTTTTAAAAACCAAAAATTAACTTTTTAGATAAATGTCTGTAATTAAAATTTTTTGAAAATTCACTTTGATCATTAAAATTTAAGGGGCAAAACTCAAACATTGAATTTCAACTAGATTACATGATAAGTTTAAATTGGTATCAAATGACCAAATTAATCATTGAAAAATTGTAAATGCATGTCTTGAGCAATTTTCCACATAACTATTTTTCGGTTCAATTCATTCATATTTCGGTTCAAAAATAAAATATAATTATTAAATTACTTTTGTAAA
>JAQFXN010000196.1:0-26722 GCA_034693365.1 Liacarus xylariae | reverse complement strand
GAATCAGGGACGGGGGTTAAATTAATTTTTGAAAAGCATTTTTACGCCTATCTCTCCCATTATAACTGCAAATTTTAGCAGCATAGAAAAATGACAGAATTTAGCAGAATTTCAACGAATTCTGCAAGAATTTAACAGGATTTGACAGAATTTAGGGGAATGTTATGATGAATTCTGCAAGAATCGAGCAATTTGATAAAATTTTGCTACTTTTCTAAGAATTTAGACAGAATTTTACCGAATATTCTTTAATAACGGCGCCGTATTCTCAAAATATATAGATTAAGGATCATCGTTTTTTCTTCATAACAGGGGGAGAATATTTTGGTCATTTTTCGGAGACAGGGAGGGGGTATTTTGTACCCCCAACACCATTCCTATCTTTATCCAAGAGGAAAAAACGTAATAATCATTATCACTAAATCAGTACAGGGACATGTAAATGGCAATGTTTCCTATGATTTTGAAATTTTCAGAGGCGCTAAAAAATAATTTGATGTCTGGTCTATAGACAGAGCAGAGGCAGAGCAGTGTTGAGCCCCTAATGAGGTAATAGCTTAACAGCAGTGCAGTGACGACTGCTCTCTAACAGTACTATCGATACAATGGTTTGTTGTGAGCGTTCACTCAATTGAAGGCATATTTGGTTTGAAATCTTGTCATTCGTTGCCATTAATTGAATACTATTTTTAAGCAAAAATCCTATAAATGATTGAACTATTGGTCGCTTTAATTAGATTTTGGTTTGAATTATAATTAAATTAATTGAAGTGTATTTTGAAGTGAAATCCATTTGTCATACAATTAGTGGTAAGGCTTAGAAAGCATTGAATGCGTATTGTGTTTAAGGCTATAATGGCGTCAATCACTCTATCGCTCACTCTATGCCTGTGCTCTCACTCGACTCACACCCGACTGTAGCTGACTATTGGTGCCATCGCTCACCACTTGACCACTCCATCGTCGACAACAGACACGACTATAATTACCCTCTTTTAGCTCTAATAGACTGGTCTCTAATGGAAGCCATAGTTTAATCGCGTTTACCATTAATTGGGTTTCCCTTAGATTAGCCATAGATTAGAGTTCTTAGCGTTGAGTTCGTGTACTAAACAGACAATCGATAGAGTCGTGAGATTATAGTTGACTCCTATCTCTCAATACTTTTAATTATAATAA
Organism: Liacarus xylariae; assembly: GCA_034693365.1. Taxonomy (NCBI): domain Eukaryota; kingdom Metazoa; phylum Arthropoda; class Arachnida; order Sarcoptiformes; family Liacaridae; genus Liacarus; species Liacarus xylariae. The sequence goes on along the minus strand of JAQFXN010000196.1, from coordinate 25,543 downwards.
CAATTAATTTAGGATTAATTTACTGTTAAATAAAGTACTCATTTCTTACTCTTGTTGTTAGTCTTGTCTTTGACTCAACTTTGCGGACATTCAGACAATTGGTTCATAAGATTATGTCTTAATTATAATCTAATTCTTGAGTCGAAAGCAAAACAAATTAAAATCCATTTAATCTATAGTTTAGTTTTATTTGAATAAATAAAATGTTGGACTAATGACTAACTACTGAGGGTTTGGACTGTTTTTTCTCGTTTATATAGATTTTATTAAAGGCATGAGAAAGACATATCTGAGCCAAAGATGTCAATAATAATTCGTTTGCAAAACCTTCCACTTGAGGCCAATTCTCTGGACATTCGGCGCTTTTTTCAAGGCTTGCAAATACCGGACGGAGGCGTACATATAGTGGGCGGAGAAAACGGCGACGCATTCATTGCCTTTGCCAGCGATGAAGACGCGCGACAGGCAATGGAGAGGAATGGCCACAACATTAAGGACTGTCGAATCAAATTACTCCTTAGCAGTAGAAATGAAATGCAAAGAGTCATAGACTCGGCCCGGAATCAGACCCTCGGAATCAAACCGTTAGACAATCTGAACAATAGTACTAATTCTGGAAATTATCTCAATTCTGGTCTTTTGCCGATTCCGAGCGCTTCGCAGAATAGTATTAAATCCAATATGAATTCGAATAGGAATAGCAGTCGAAGTCCTGACAGAAGAGCTATCAGTTCGCGAACTCTGGACAGAGAGAATAGGATCAGAAATAGGAGTCGAAGTAGAAGTCCTTTACGAACCGATAGAGACCGGTCTCTAACTGTAAACTCAAGCAATGGTCTCAACCGAATCGGTTCAATGCATTCGGGAATTATGGGTTCAATCAGAGAGTCTTCGCTACACAACGACTCATACCCTCCGCACGACTCGTCTGTTCGCTCCCGACTCGGCTATTCCAATGCCATTCTTCCCACTGGACTACAGGACGGGGGACGCGGACAGTGGCCACAAAATGATGGGTTCGAGAGCCACGGGTTGAGGCCTGAAATGTCTGCATCGGGAGATTTCGATCGCGAACTCGAATTGTTGAGAGACAACCGATTAGTGCAAACACAGAGAGACGTGAATTTGAACGACAAGTCCTATACCGTAGAGCTCAGGAATTTGCCGTTTAATGTTGTGGTTCGGGATATAATTGAGTTCTTCAACGGTTTATTCATTCCCGAAGAGAACGTTAAGATTCTTATTGATGACAGAGGACTGACTACTGGCGGGGCTTTAGTTCGGTTTAACAATGAGCGTGACTTTGACGCCGCGCTCTCAATGAACAAACGGTTCTTATCCGACCGGAAGATTGACGTTCAGCCACTTCTGGACAGCTTTGCTCCCAATGAACGCAATGACCTAATGCTATATCCGCCGCAACCCTTACAGCACTCGTTGGACATAAACCCGAATATAATGAGTCGCCGACCGGACGGACAAGAGTTTGTTCTCTATATGAAAGGTTTGCCTTATAGTAACTGCACGGAGAGGGATGTCAGCAAATTCTTCGAACCCATAAGACTCGTCGATATAGTTATCGAATGCGACCCAAAGGGCAAACCCACCGGCAATGCATACGTCGAGTTCGAGAACTCTCACGACTACGACTCGGGGCTTCAGCGAAATATGAAACATATGGGAAGGCGTTATATCGAACTCTTGCCCACCAATAGGGATGATATGATTGACGCCCGAAGAGGTCTTCCGCCGCCTCTTATGAACGAACCCTCAAAAACATTTTGCATAAATATAACGGGACTTCCGGCCACTGTTACCAATAGGGATCTGACCAACTATTTTAGCGCTGCCGGGGCCCAACCCTATGCCATACATATAATGTTACGCCCGAACGGCTTGAATGCGGGCGAGGCTTATGTCGAATTCGCCACTTTGGACAATCAGTACTGTGCCCTCACCCGCGACGGCGACTTTATGGGCAATTCTCGTATAACTATAAAACCTGTTCCTTTTGAATTAATGAGAGAAGTGGTGGGAAAGCCTCCACCCGTTCAGATGATTGATGACCCCATTCGCTCTTTACCTCCGCCTCAGTCCAGAGCTCCGAGAAGTGGCCGACACGACGATCATATGCGACCCCAACATAGGAGGGAAAGGGAGGAGAGAAGAGGACGCAGCGACCCATTCGGTGACCCCCGATGTGTCATAATCTGTGGTAATATCCCCTATAGGGCCAGCACTGAAGACATTTGTGTGTTTTTCTCTGACTTCGGAATAACAGAGCAATGCGTGAAACGGCGTTTCAACGACAAGGGACAGCCCACGGCCGACGCCAACATCGCCTTCCACTCACCCGAAGACGCGACCCGTGCTCTCAGACAAATGCACAAAAAATTCTTAATAGGAAGGCCTGTGTTTCTGAGACACACATAAAACTGGACTCAATTCGGCTCTAATTTATTGTTTGAACACATTTTCGAGTTTTTATTTCATAATTTATATAAATTTTCAAAAATTTGTTTCAAAAACACAAAAAATATTTTCTCGATTTTTTCACAAATCAATACAACACTAATGGTCTGTCTCTCCATTACTTTATAAACATATTCTCTGTTCCATTCATTCATTCATCACTCGACTAGAAATCTTAACTTAAACTACAAAATAATTTACGAGAATTTATTTGAACGATAACTACATTCATCTCATCCAATGAACACAATTATAACGTTTAAATTAAATATAAACTAAATTTAGAATTTATTTCGTTTTTAATGTTTAACAAAAAATCAAATGCAAAATCATTTTTTGTTCTTATTTTTTATTGATTAAGACATTTATAAAAATCGGACCAAAATATAAGTTAAATAAACTGATTTTCGATTTAAATGTAAAAAAACTTTTTCATTACAAACTTTTACAATATTGCAGTTAAGATAATTAGACACATATAGAGAGAATGAGTTACTTTCCATCTGTCGGTCAATATTGACACAAAATAAGTATTTGATATTCAATTCTAAGGCAAAAATATAAGATAATTATCACAGAATTGCAATGATATGAATACAAATTTAATTGTTTCGGATATAAAATATAATGAATTTTACATAAGACTTAATTAAGCAATGCTTTTCATATAAAACAATTGTAGTTTCATAAAAGGGCTAAAACTAAAAAAAACAAAAACTTCTCTAAAACTAGATTCTTATCAAAGAGAATCCCATAAAATAGTGAAAACTGGAAAACTTCCAAATGATTAGCAATTAATTGACTTTATATTTGAATATAATATTAGAATTGCAATAAAATATGAAAAAATTTCTGATTTGTTTATTTTGACACAAAGTTTTTTTTTATATTATTTGGAAATCTGCTAAATATCGATAACATTATTTTAAGATTCTTTAATAAATTTCAATTTCAATAAACCTTTCAATAATTTCTATTATTATTGATTTGTAAATCTGTATAAAAGATGAGTTGAATATTAAACATATAAATATAATTAAATTAATTTCTATTGTGTTTAAAATAATTTCTTTATTATTTCTATTAAATCTATATTTTAAATTGAATTTAGTATTAATTTGAAGTATAAATATTTAACCGAATATTATAGTAAAAAGTTGTGAATCTGTTTGATATGCAGTCGGCGTTAGTGTAGTCGCAGTCATCGATGCATTTGGAGAGAACGCATCCAATGAGTGGAGTGAGTGTTAAGCAGTAATTCAGGTTTAGATGACGTCTATGTGCTGTGCAATGCATTAATGCATTTGGAGATCATAGCGGAAAAATGTGAGACTGTTTTGTTGAGTACAGCGAATGCTCTTTCACTCAGTCCTCAATTCATCACAAACTCCACTAACATTTACACCTATTTTGTGAATACTTTTTTCGAAAACATCTCTTCTCTGGACTGAAAACAATGGCCAAAAATAATAGCCGAAGAAAACAGAGGTTCACTAGAAATATGAAGAAAAAGAAGAGTAGAGGTAAGAGTCATATCATTTTGTTTGTGTGAATGAATGCCATCGCAAAAGAGATGGGATGAGAGGAGAAGAGAGTGCAGGAGTGCAGGCAAAGGGATGTTTGCTCAGTGGGTGAGCACAGTTTGCCTATACCTCTCTCTTTCTCTGTTTCTCTTAGGGCACAAGTGGTTCTTTGGGACCACTGCCTCCAATCCAAATATGTTGGCCAAAGAATGGCCAAATGGTTAGTCTGTTGACTCATCCTTAATCACAAATACTTTCTCGACTAAAGTTCATAACTTTATATAAGCACTGGATTTAAAAGTTTTTTTGAGAGAAGATTTTTAAATAATTTCGTTGCGAACTATAAATTCAGGTTAAATGTAGTTTCGGATGTATTTGAAAGCAGTAAATGGTATAATAAAACGGGAAAATGTTGTTTTGCTAACAATCGCTGAGATAAGCCCTCATCATAAAAGTCTAATTTCATATTATAATCATTCAGAAGAGAGTTTACTTATAATAGTGTATATGATTTGATCAATAGTTAGAGGCATTGGAAGCGTTAGTGGATGTCAAACATGACTTATAGGTCATCACTTGTAGATAGATATGAGACGATTAGCAAATTGTATTGGAGTAATGGTAGATCTGATCCAATGAGACAATAAGTATTACTAAATACTGCACTACAGTATGTGATAGTACTGTACAAATGGATTGTATACCACATTATCTGTTGTGTAGAGTCTCTCTCCCTATCCCTATCTCTCTTATGGATGTGATTGAGTCACAGGTAAAACAGTAAACGGTTTGGAAATATTCTGTAGTGTAAAGCAAAGCAAAGCAATGCTGTAATAAATGATAGAGCAGTGGGGCTTATAGTCTAACATATTAGTGGTTAGAGTTAACTCGAACTCAACTCATATACTCTTATACTCCACTCTTCATCATATTATGATTATCTGAAGAGAAGGTCACTTTGAGAGGATTCGTCCTTCAGTGCCAAACGCGTTACTGAGTTATACTCTCATAGCTCTCATGCATTGGTATTATCTTTTCGATTCATTTGAATCAACAAAACAAAAAGCATTTCATACATACAGTAATATATAATACGCCTTACAGTACAGTATAATGTGTTATAATATGTTTTATGTTTTATTCGCGTCATTCCAGTCATTCGATGATATGAGTGCAGCGAATATGATATTATGTTTTTTGATGCAGTATTGGAATTCAGGAGCTCTAGAGCTGTAGTTGAGTGCAAGTGCTGAGCTGTAAGGCGAGCAACACTTGCAATGCTATGCTTTTATCTTGGGATGAGATATGTTTCTATGGGAGCAATCATAGCAATCCGGGCACAGCATTGAACTGTGGCTCGAAGGGGCACTCATACAACTCCTGGACCAATTGAGTGGCTCTCTGTGCCAAACAGATGATGGGTTCCCCACCACCGATACCACTATAACCAAACTCTATGACTGTATGACTGTATGGCTGTAGTGCCGATACACCAATTGAGCAAATATAAGGAGTCGAATGAATTGAGCAAAACTAGATTCGAATTGCATTCACATTCTTGACGAGCGCCTGCTCTGTGCCTGTGCTCTGTTTCCATCATAGATTGCATTATCACATCCAACACATCCATAGCATAAGTAATTTATATATTTATTAACTATTATTTACATGAGTTGTGTTACTCATTGTGTGGGTCTTATCACTGGCAGCGCCACTCATTCGGATGTCCTCTTTTAGGTGGACTACTCTTACCATTCATTTATTCTTCTTCTTTATATTCTGCTATCATTACAGTTGCGACACAGCATAGTATCATAGAGTGCTGTTAGCACTGGGCGTACATTTAGTTAGTATTCATAAATCTAAGCCTCGCTTTCTTTCACTTCATCTAAAGAGAGTTGAATTTGTCTTAAAACTCGTCATATCCTTAACATCTCGTGACCTCAATTGATGTGCACTGAATCACCTGAGGAGTAATCCTAATAAGAAACTCAATAATGCTCACAATTAGGTGATGCCTACACTTCCACCTCCCGAACCATTTTTGCATAATAATGATAGCAATTTAAGTGTTTAATGATTTTCATGATTTCACTGTCGGCTCATTGTTTCAGTTGACAAACAAGGATTGCATCCATACATACATATCAAGTGACTGTGGATGTGCTCACAGTTATACCTGAATTTGGGACAACAGATACTGGCTCTGCCTTTTGTGCCCAACATTTTGATACTGCTCTTCATTTAAGTCATTCAAGTCATTAACCCACTTCTTTTCCACCACTTGACTATACCATACCATATGTTACTATGAATTTCATTTCTCTTCTTCTTCTTCTTAATCTAATTAAATAGGTTTTCATTTCTTCTCTCTATTGACACTTGTTTTCTATAGACTTTATCAAAATCTTATTTTCATAGCTATTGTTTGTATTCAAACATTTTATTTAAATAACAAAAAGAGTCATTTGATATCAAAGTCCTGATCACATAATTATTTTCATTTCCAAACATCATTAGTAGTGTACAAATCTGGCTCTGAATCCCGCTATGAATGCGAAGGTATTATTTCAATACACACTCATATTTGCGTGGATTCGAACTGTTTGAATGTGTTTTTCCCTTTTTTATTGCCTGATTAGCAAATAAGTTGTGACTCAATAGTGAGTTGTTTGATAGTATCGTTTTGTTGAATACATATTTTTGATTGTTTTTCATATGAAAACATCTTTGAAACGATAGATGCAATGACTCGGCCATAGTTTGCTGTCAGTGCTATTTGCAGTTCGAGTAAAACAGGCGAACAGAATGATAGAGCAAAACAGGGATTTAAGAGAATTGAGTTCAGATCTGTTGGTTTGATGTATGCGATAGTATTTACGAAGAAAACTGTTCGTTCGCTCGCTTTTAGAATATTCATCAAAAGTATTTTATGTGCAAACGCACGATCTCTCTCTCTCTCTCCCTCTCCCTCTCTCTCCCCCATTCTCTCTCTCTCTCCCCCATTCTCTCTCTCTCTCTCCCCTCTCCTTCTCTTCTCCTCTGGCACTGAGCACACCACCACCACCAGCATAGCCACCACTGCCATAGCCATAGCCATAGCCATAGCCATAGAGAGCACATAGTGAGCAGATGCATGTCAGGAATTCAACAGGCAATACAGCGATACGGCATTACACAGCACTGGCAATACTGCTGAGCCATAGTTGCTGTGAGCCACTGAAGAGCAAATAACATAACATCCCGTCCCCAACAGCTTTATGTGTAGGATGCGGAGAGTACAGCATATATAGCATATTGGATTCCATCCCGTTTCCCCTTCAGTTTTCATTGTCTGACAGGTTAGGGATAGCAGGGATAGTCTCTTTTCTCAGCATTACCCCCAATATATCTCAAGACTTTAAAATAGCTCGTTTCCCACCTGCTCTCTGCTCAGTAGCCTCTGCCTCACTTGCTTTTACCTTTATATACCTTTACCTCTACCTCTAGTGCCTTCTAAATAATAATAATAATGTTGAACAGCATTTGCAGCTTCTCTTATGTTTGGCAGAGACCACACGTTTAAATGCAGTGTTGGATGTAGTGCTTCGACTGCACTCCTCTTTCAACTGATTTCCAATCTTTACAGTTAGAGCTTTGCTTTTGATAACGTAAGCCCTCGTTATCTCGTATTGGGAACAATCGACTGATCGGCTCCAATAACGACTTGACTCACAAACTGCTCAAACTTTTGATTTTTTTACCATTAGTTAGATATGACTAAAGCCATCACAAAGTCTACTATAATTTAAAACCAATTTTTAAGAATTCATTACTCAAAGAGATAATAATTTTTATGTAAAACTGACAGATCTTTGAGTTTCGGGTCTTTAAGTGACAAATGACGAAAAGAGTGCACAAATCATACATACATTCATATATAATATCGAAGATAATGAACTTGTGTTAAGTGTATTGTTGTTACGCATGCCTTGCAATCCATAATCACAATCAGTTTTTCTCAAATTAATTCACTTCTCTCTTACGACAACTCATTTGTTCGTCATTTTCTTTATGAATTTAGATTTTTTCAACAAATAAAATATCAGATCAAACAATATGTTCGACACAATTACATCCAATTTTCACTCTCAATATTTCAACATGAATTTAACGCCGGAGTATTCTTAACATGATTTAGCATTCTAATCAAATGAAAACACCTTAAAATTCATTCAAATCATGAACTTTTTATTAGATAAAATCATCCAAATTATTAAACTGTTTGAATGAAACGAATTAATTTAGCAATTCTCTTATAATTTATCAATTGATAAACCATTGAATTTTGATAAGTTTTTCCATTAGGTTTCCACCAATTAGACTAAAAGTAACAATACATCAAATTATTAATCAAGAATTTATTTGATTTCAATTCTATATACTTTCGGTTTTATTTATTTACTTAAAAGATATTGTCATTTATCCTCTGCTCCTCTGCTATTAATTTACTCCACATAGTGTACATACTGTATAGTGTGAAAAGAATGAAATACATCCTAGATTAAATTTAAAAGAGAACAAACAATAAATTGTTTCGAAACTCGTTTTTTGGGCAATGTATTGACTATTCTTATATCCAGAGCTGAGTTGAGAAAATATTCTATTCTTTGCCTATTTTAAAGAATTGTTTCCAAATTACTTATAATTTGATAACTCCTGTAAGGCTTTTATTTTTAATAAGTGCTTCGCCCGGAAATGAAATGTCGTGTTGTTTATGAGATTTACTCTTCTCGGATGAGAGACTTAACTGATTCTCTATCATCTGAATAGATTTGCTGAATATTAATGTGTTTTATTGTTCGGAAAATTACTTTAAATTACACGAACAGTATTTAAATGAGACTTTTGTCAAGAAATACTAGATTTTACTGAAATTTTAAATCTTGACTTATCTTTACTTTTGTATTAATTATTTGGATTTTTGTTGACTTTTTTTGACAAATTTTAAATTTGAGTAAATCGTGTTGTTATTGGAAATCCTCTTCAAAATGAAAAGATAATAAAAGTGCTGATATTCAGGTACTGGTATTCATTACTATCAGTCATTTACAATAGACTATTGTATAGTGTATTTCATCTGAACTTTTCTTCTCACTTGTCGTCATTTGAAGTCATTTTTTGAATGCATTCAATAATAATCATAATTCGTATTCATATGAAGACTTAGTAAAGCAGTGGTTTATGCGTGTGTGCACTGCATCGCAATGCCATTCCTATTGCTATTCCTTATGTCATAACTATAGGAACTATAGCTATCATGCGATCCAATATTGTCTGACTATGACTCTGATTGTTATATGAGTTGCAGAGATCACGGAATTGTGAAATTTTGAGTTTTTACGAGTTTTACATAATGACTGCACAGGTCTGGTCTAATAGGTTTAATAGTGGGTGATATGATATGATGAAATTCAAATCTTATGCTCTTGTGCTGACTTGTGAGATGATATACTGCATTCATGGATGCCTTCCTCCCTTCGGGCGTTGATTGCTTGGATGCTCGCAATGATTTCTTTGGAAGACTCTTTAGACAATAAAGAAGTGCTTCTTTAGTGCTTGTTTTGGGTGTTTGCCCTCTGATCCGTCTCGCTTGGGATGTCCTGCGTGTATTGTGCTCCTAGGGATTCTCGATCTGCTTCCAGCTAATGCACTAAATGTGTTTTCCTGCTTTGGCTCACATGTTAAGGCACTCATCATATATACGGTTTCTCATCATATCGTCGGCCATACAGTAAAGAGCGTCACGTAATGCTCCCGAACTCACTCTATTCCATAAGTTTTAGAATGTGGTAATGACTCGAGAGTGGGTTTCTTCCTGCGTATGTTCACTCAGGTGTTTGAAAAAGTCATCCCTTTTTTCGCCTTAAGCAATGTGAACCACAGCCCAATCCCTACAGACTTGACTCTCTGCTCTCACTCACTGCTGGATGTGATGGCATATAAGAGAAAGAGAGAGACAAACAGAAAGAAACAGAAATACTGAACATTGAGTGCACACAACCAAAGTAGTAAAGAAGTGCACATATTTTAGAGCTGTTGAGCATATATGAGGCCCAATACAGAGTACAGAGTAGGGGATGTTTTGCTCTTAGATTTGCTACGATTGTTAAGATACCAATGAAGAAAAGCTCCACCAACTCATACCAAGACTAGTACTAAGAGAGAGACAGTTCTATTATTTATGGGTGTCTGCAGGTTGTTGTGCTCGATCTGCCTGTTCTCTCACAACAGCTCTTGCTTTCCATATTATAATACAAGAGTATCATATCATTCACTATATTATATTCACAACAAATTCAAGCAGTAATAACACAAATATAAAGTTTTTTGTTTTCGATTTGATTAACCGCTCTATTCATTGATTGTTTAACTTAAGGTAAGAATTCTCTTATTTTTTTTATATATAAATATAAGCTCTTATTTGTTCATTCAATACACTCGGATAGTGTTATAAAACTGTAGTGTGTTTTTGTGCAAAAAAAAATTAATTCCAGTAATAAAATACTGTATGATTTGCGAGCAAAGACTGTAAGTATCGGTATCTGCAGCAGCAGTATATCGAAGCAGATATTGTCAAGTAATGCAATATAATTAAAACCTTGAGATTTTCCGCAACCAATTTTGAGTTAAAAAACAAAAAAATATACACTTGTGTTGTGTATTCATATGTTAAGGTATAGACCGTATTGAATACCCTTCTCTTGTTGGGAACTACTGAAGTAATGACAGTAGATTTGCGACACTAATTATGGCTAAAGTATTAGTGTTATCACAATTTTTCTGCATTGGATTCTTTTGAATCGATTCAAATGGCAGTAGAGTCTAATCAGAACAGTCGGATGCTGTTGTGCTGTGCTGTTGTCCATTTGCCAAATCATTTCGCTTCCATGCGTGACTCACCTGCACACACAACATTAAAAGCATAGGTAAAGCTAGCAATGACTGGTACCATATCAACCAAAACCAACCGTGTGCTGCACTGCTCATCATCATTGCTAAAAATGATGCATTTTTTCTTATTTGACGCTATCATTGAGCTCTCGCACTAAAAATCCAATTCTAAGCCTAATATTGGGTTTTGTTAGAAGTTTGGTCTTTAAAAGTCGAAACCAAATGATTTCAAAAAAAAGTTACTGTCCTTTTGTTAAGTATACAGTATTTTTGCACATCTATTGTACTGACGGGCAAATAGTAGTAATGGTAAAGCATTTTATGTTAGAATCATTGAATTGTTCGCACAATATATGCCAAATAAACAATTTTTGTTTAATTCCCGAATCGCATCACTTAATGTCTAAGATTTGTAGGAAAAATCACACAATTAAGGAATCAAATGATCATAAAGTGCTCTGAAAAATAAAATTCGAGACTAAAGTTTGTTTTTAGGCATTGGCTGCTATGCGAACACGTATTGTCATTCAAATGTAAATCTTTGGTACAATGTTTGACACATCAGCTATACATTGACTACATTAGTGAATAACTTATTTTGTATTATGAAATATAATACAAAAGCACTTTGTTTTGCATCAATTTTACATCAGTTTGTTATGCAATTTATAGGTCAAAAACTAATTCTATTCACATGTTGTAAAGCCATTGTGTCAGAGAGTATATTATGTGAGGCATCACATCATTGCTTCATTCAATATGGCTAAAGATGTATCTTCAGTGCCAACGCTGTGCTGTTTGTCTTCTCATTTTTGTCTTTTATTTCATTGTATGCGTGCGTGCGGTCAATGAGTGAGCTATACATTGATAGGAGTGATAAAGTCGGGCGCACCCAAACCCATATCAGGTTATTAATGACGTTATATTCTGGATGTTGCAGATCTGTGTCGCTTAGAAACACTACTTTTATCATTCAAACAAATAATATCACGCATTGCTTTCCGGTCCCAATAAATACTTCCTCTAATGTCTCACAGATTTAGTATTTCTTATATTTTTTGTTCAAATAAATGTCATTTAAGTGTTGTGTTTGAACTCTTAACTAAAATATTGCTTTTTTGCTGATATAATATCAGTTTTGCTTTATTTTTATATAACAAAAGCGTGTTTTAAAGCATTTTTCTTATATTTCATTCCAAACATTCATAGTTTCCTATCTCTGCGATAAAGAAATATTTATCGGTTTTGTCATTAATGTTCGTTAAAGAGCATTGAGAGAGCATTGACTAAATTTGAAAGCCCTAAAGCTTAATGTTTAAAATAGGCAAAAGGCAGGTAAAGGCGCAGCTCTTCTCTTGTCGACACTTCTATCTCCATCAGTGAATTCTATTCTGTCATTTGGGAACGGTCTCAATGAGAGACTCTTAGGGAGAGAAGGGGAGAGCAGAGAGGAGTAGGAAAGTCGACTGGAATTTTTATTAAGCAAAGAGGGAGGAGAGAGAGAGAGAGAGAGAGAGAGAGAGAGAGAGAGAGCAGTAGTGTTGCTGCTGTTGTATGGTTTGATTCCTTTTAGTCATTTCCATCGCAACCGCAAAGTTTTGCTTTTTGTCGCTAAACTAATGATTTTGGTAACAAAGTTGGCCTAAGATTGATGTAAATAGCATTGGAGTCACTTTAATCGACCGATCCCTTCCCTATCTTTATATCCCTATCCCATCCATTATTGAGATTCATTTGAGGACTGGTATGTCTGTTGTATTCTCTATTCTCACTGCATTGTGAAGTGATCCGAGTCTACTGCCAGCCCTCCGCAGCATTGATCGACTGAGTGCACGCTCGCACTCGCAGGTGATGCGGCGGTACATCAAACAGCCTCTCCACCCAATTGTTTCTGTGTGTACAACACGTATCCATAGTTACTATTCTATCGCATTCTCTCTTCATAGCTATCAAGCGATCGGAATATTCATAGAGCGCTCACCCAATGACAAACTCACTTCAGGTGTTTTGATGTTGTGTTCCGTCAATCCATACGTGAATCCATAGTGATATGAGTGATATAGTGATCAAAGCACAGGCAACAGAGATCACACCAACAATATTGCAATATTGCTCTCAAATACTCTCAAATATTCTTTTCTATTATTGTTTCAAAAAGTATTCATTCATTAAACTCTCTCTGAGTTTGTTTTCAGACATCAATTCATAATAATTAATAAATTATTTAATTTGAGTCAAGTATTTGTCAATTAATGTATAATAAATCCATAATAAATGAGTGAATGAATGAATGAATGAATAGTCAATAAGTGTGAGTAAATTAATTTTTATTTCACTCCTTAACTATTGAGCACTTAAGTGATCTGAAACTCCAGTACTTATACTCTAAAACCTTATACACGTATAAAAAGAAGATAAGCTCTGCTTCACTGTCTCTACCGTCTGGTCTCTGTTCCTCTGTTTAAATGTATTTCTCTATTCTTCTCTATTGTTATTCTCACAAGTTTTTAGTCTCTGTCATAATGATAGCGCTATTAGTAATACTCTTGCAATTACGTTGGCTTTTATTACAGCATAGAGTTAGTTGTCATACACTATAGACTGTATGCACTGTATAGAGTGTAATGTTATTGCGTTTATTTACGCTGATTCAGGTGCATAATCACGAATATCCGGGATATCTGTATAGGAAGATAGGAGGCTGTATGTGCTGCGAGTGCTGCAAATGTTGAGTAAAGCATTTCCCTTCCCTTCACTTATACATCACATCATTAAAAAGTTTTTGTTTGTTAGTGTTTGCGAATCGAGATTCTATCGTATATTCTATTCAACATAAGTCAGAAATAGTGGTTTTGTGGGCACAGTTTGTCTGCACTTTGCACTACATTTATTAGCATTCGCTGCGATTTACATACTTTGGGTCTCTCTGTCTCTCTATTCGATAAAAATTATTATAAGCTTAAGCGCCAAACGTTTCAATATTTTTAACTGCTTTTCATGTAATCACACACTGAGTTGAAATGCAATGAGTCTTAGATTTCATATCAGTCTCGACTCTAAGGTTTACTTTAGCGCATCGTTCACTGTATTTATTGCTCTCAACTTTTTTATCAGTCCTCCAAATAAATTCCTCCCAAAACCAAACGAAATAAAACTTCTCAACAGTTACTTTATTTATCATATATTTTCTCGAATTTTTCCTATTATTCAATAATTTATATTAATTTGTTTGCTTTTATTCTATTAATGCTATTGTAGTCTCTCTTTCTCTCCCTCTCTGTTAACAATTGATTGAAAACATGTTTTATCGCAATCGCAATGAAGTTATTGTTTTAATTCGATTAAATGATAAGTATTTATAAAACATTAGATGAATGAGTGAAGGAATGGGTGAATATATAGAAGTGAATTGCATTGGTTAGGGATCCACACCTTTTGATTAGTTGTATTTAAAAGTAGGTTCGCATCCTAGGAAATGTGATATAACTACTACTGGTATACTAGTGCGAGCACTGGTAACAGTGCGCTAATGCCATCATTACATTTCAGGGAAACTAAGACAAAACATATTCTAATCACAGAAGTAAAGGCAGAGCAGAGTTGACTCTTTTCTTGAGAGCCAGCACTTGTATCTTTTGTATGGTTGCCAAAGGTTTTTCTATCTCTCTGTGCGCCAAACCTTATTCGTTGTCTGTGCGCGTGCTTACCATTTGGCGACAAATCGGCAAAAGAAGAACATCTAAGCCCTGACTGTATTCATAGCTGAATAGCAGCACAGAATCATAGGCTGAGAGGCAGATGCACTGGTATGCAGCACAGTATGCAATACACAGCACTGTAAGCAATCGAATATTGCTTTCATTCTTTCTCCTCTAAAGCCTCGTCTAACCAGTGATGGCCTTCTCTTGTCTTCACTTACACTCTGAACATCGCTTTCATAGCATTTATTCCTTTTCTTTGTCAATATTACATACACTCTATAGATATCACATTTTATTGAAGTCTCTGTTTGTGATGTATTTTCACATTTGATAACCTAAAACATGCGATGAATTTTCTCAATAATATATAATTTTATTTTACAATTTAAATCAATGGTTTTGATTGAATTCAGGAAAATATTTTTCTGATCCTTTACTTGAGTTTCTATCAGATAATTAAATATCTTAAGGCTTATGAAGGCTTTTATTATCAAAACATTCTTGAAGTCATCAAATATTTTTTGCACTCAAAAAGTGTTCGCTTTTCTATTGAGAGCTGAAAAATATATTTTATGTGATGTTAGAAAGTAATACCAATTTCTCCAATATTTGATAAAAATATTAGTTTTTTCAGAGATCATTAAATATCGTATTTCTTGTAAGGAAGACTGTAAATCACTGATGTCTGTCCATCTGGAACTGTGACTGGTTTTAAATAACATCATTGCCTAAGCATTAGATCTATATCTATAATATTTAGCAAGAATTGAATCAATATTTAGCTCTAATTTAGAAAAAATTAATCAAAAGATTGAAATATTGAATGATTGATCAGATTATTGAATGAATTACTGGATTATAACTACTTTGGAGTCACTTCTTATAAAACTATTTAAATTAAGATAAATATATAAAAAGAGAAAGATTTGTCTGAATTCTTGTTAAGTGATTCCCAATAATTAGCATAACTTCCGAACTACTGTTTGAATGTATTTATTTCTAAATCTGTTTGTTATATAACTATAATTAGTGGTGAAATGAGAAACCATTCACTGCTTAACTGATAAACTTTTACAATAATTATATTATATTTTACTTTAAATAAGACCTAAATTTAACCACTGATTCATACATTCATTCATTTAAACCATTGAAGAGTGTATTTGTGATTATTTGTGGATCGAAACACATTTGGCTTTATTTATATATAACCACTGAATTCGAACAAAACAACAAAAAATTCAGAAAAAGAAAAGATTGAAAACATAAAAAAATTGGATAAAAAAAGCCCAAAAGTCATATAATATGCTTAAGATATCTGAGTCTGACTTATACTAACTTAACATCAATTGAATAATTCGATTCACTGTTTCTATTCTAAAGTAAAATAATGTAAAAAACAAGAGAAATAATAATAATGTGTAAACATCTGAACACAATTTAATGGTCTGACAATAATGATAACAAGTTTATTGGGAATCAATTGATGAGTTATTCAGTGATGTTGATTGTCAGAGTGATGGCAGTGATGTCAGTGCCAAGAGTTGCTACTTATCTGACTTATTGGGTATATAATGGCTTGAATTAGAGCATAAGACGATTCATTTTCATCCACTATTACCGGTAATGTTAATAAGTATTGGCTCATCAGTGGTTACACAAAACAGTATAATAGTGCCTATGATTGTATGATTGTATGAGTCTATGCCTCTATGAGTTGGTGTGTGTGTGTGCAAAGCTATTTTATAGGTTACGCATCATTGAGTGATCTCATTCTCAAGTTGTATGAGTTATGCCGTAAAAGTTTTCTCTTGATCTCAATTTTTTCATTTCATATCTCTTTCACTAATACTTTAGGTTCAATGAGCGACCGAAACGACAATACAAACGGCACTAACACTGAGTCGGTTTGCAATAGAAAGACAACGAATTGTACGAATAGTAATAACTCGTATGCATCAGACATATGTGAGACACATCCCAAACCAGAGATGCAACGAACTGACTGTGATATTCAACGGGACCAACAACTATGTGGGACAACAACCACTTCCACAACCACTACCACTGCTATAAATAGTAGTAATGATAATCAGGCAAAACAAAAATCAGACGATTCCATGAATTTTGATTCAGTAACGAGTGATGAGTCGAAGCAGAGGGACCACCAAAGCCAACATCACTTCTCTAATGATGACAAGAGCTCACAATCGGATTCGCAGACAAACATCAATAAACGAGAACACAATAAGAGTAATAATAAAAACATAGTTAACAATGAAAGCAAACCGAAGGATAACTTGTCTTCTAATGAAAACATAAGTCTCAAAGTGTCCGCTGAGAAAGTTCAGGTATGTCCTCATCACTGCCTTATCCTATCACTAATCGACTTAATTCAAGTGCTATTGGAATATAACTTTTGAATAATAACGGAATTATAAATATTTCTAAAATAGAATATTAAAAGTGTTTTTCCTGTTTTGAAATTTTTGTTTTTTTCTTTACAATCGAATCAATTAATAGGAAGAAAGTGATAGTCGTATTGACAAATACAAGTGTCCCGTTTGCGATCTCAAACTCGACTCACAGCACACTTTTACAGTACATATTCGACAGCACAACCCATCAGATCATTCCCATACGTGCAGACTATGTGGCAAAACACTCAGTTCTGCCAGTTCTCTGGACAGACATATGTTGATTCATTCGGGCGAAAGACCCTTCAAGTGTCGCATTTGTAATATGGCCTTCACTACCAATGGCAATATGCACAGACACATGAGGACCCACGGCATGGACACGACCACTACCACCACCACCAACAACAACAACGATGACTGTAATGGCGCCGAAAGTACAACAAATAAATTAATTAAATCTAAAAAGAGAAAAGTGAGTGAAGACGACAACAAAGAAGTTTTGACCAAAGCATCGCCCAAACGGCGCAACTCAGACAGCGCTAACATTATAGTGCCCTTCAAATCGAGTTCAGTGACGGAAACGGAAATAGTTTGTCCCGTTTGCAAGAAGTCTATGGCTTCTAAGTCTGCACTGCACTCGCATATGGAGGTTCACCCGAATGACCCGATTTGTTGTCGTGACTGCGGAATGATTGTCAACAATTACGCCACTTATACACAGCATCGATGCACTGCCGGCAAAGCAATTGATGGCACAACTAATCCATTGAATCCAAACCGAATGAACTTTTCGAGCGCACCGGCCGTTGGTTTCTATGACTTGAGTTTCACTGATTTCACTTCACGAAAGTTTTCAATTATTGCGAAGTCTTTTTGTGAACACAATCTGCGCAAAGCCAGCAGTGCTTATCATGACTTCGAGTGCGACAAATGCAACCGAGCCTTTCCATGTGGTAGTGCTCTGAATCTGCATCAGTCGACACACGAGGGCCAGACCTACTGTCGCTTCTGTCAGCACGACTTCGCGACGCCGTCTCTCTTTCTGTCGCATCAAATCAAACATCGATTCGATTATCCGATTTCGATGACGAGTTCAATACCACAACCGCACGGATTGATTGAAAGCAACGATATGCACAGGAATTCTTACGGCGATGTCCCGCAATCGGACAAAGAAGACTTCCTGGCATTACTTGATCTCCAGAACAAAGGCTCGCAATTGAATTCCATTCAATCGAATTATAAATTCACCCGAAGTGAGGATCCGTTTGAAAACAATTCCTATTATATTCACGCAAAACCCATTCCTCCCCGTCCGACGACATTCCAGCCAAAAGTCATCACTAATGGAACCGAAACCGAATCGAATAAACATGATTTGGCGGACATTCAGTCTATTATATCAGTGACCAATTCTGCCGCACCTTTAATGTCAAGCATCCGGTCTTCACCTCCGGTCGCAACGCCCGCATCACCCGTTCATCTGGGAGTGAGTGGCACTCAACCCGACTCACCAGTGGCTGCGGACTCAGCCAATGCCAGTCCCAACACACCATCGATTAATAGTTCGAAAGCAGAAACAAATGATAAAGAGTTGGCATCGATTGAAAGCAATGATAAACCACTTTCTATTGTGACGGAACCGGAAGAGGAGTCGACCGCTAATTACAAATGCAATAAGTGTTCGCTTGTGTTCAAGAGTACGAATGCACTGAAGCGCCACAACAGGAGTCACACACAGGGCGGCCATTCCTATGCCTGTCATCTCTGTCCCTACACCAGTCTCGACAAAAGCACTTTAGTCCGACACTTGCGAACGCACAACGGCGAGAGACCCTTCCAGTGCGCCATTTGTAAGTACGCGTTCACAACCAAAGCCAACTGCGAAAGACATGTAAAGAAAAGACACAAAAAACTACAAAAGAATGAGATTCGCGGTGCTATGCAATACAACCCAAACATGTCGACCACAAGTACTCTAACGCAGCAAAACCTGACCAAAACAGACCCCAACCTCTCTCTGTCTCCCGCAAGCGATAGCTTTCCCGGAGGTTTCGACACCGTTTGCAAGTACTGTAACGTAGATTTCAAATTCAATCGCGTGTTAAGACATCACTTGAGATCTCTGCACAACAGTTGCAGTCGAAAGCCCTACTGCTGTACAGTTTGCAAACTGGGCTTCAGTACTAAAAACAATTGTATTCGACATGTGGTGAAACAACACCCGGAGATGAAAGACAAACTATCATCTGTAGTGTTGGCCAACGCTTCTTCAGTCGGACTGAACAGCGATCACTCAGAGTCCGAGTCCTTATATCGCGATTCACCCGAAATGTCCTCAAATTTAACAAAAGACTCGATGAACTTCTCAACCGATAACTCGATGACCGGATCTTTTAGTGAAACATCAGGAATGTCTGCTCCACAACAGCACTCAAGTTTAGCCGCTTTGTGTCAAATCGCGAAAAATATTTCGGCAAACAATGAAAATCCAATAAATTTGGCGATAAATTCAAAGACCAATGAAGAGGACGACGACGACACTGATTGTGACGGATTCGAAGACCAACCCCTTAATCTCGCGAGTCATTCACATGAAGAACAGCCCCTGGACTTGGCGGTTCACGCGTTGGACTTGAGCTGCAAATCTTCATATCCTATAAATAGAGATAAAAGTCCTGAAGACATAAAACAAGTCAATGAAGCCGTTCGAACGGCGGCCTCGAGTTTACTGGCATTGCGTTCAATGGCCACAACAACTGTTTTCCCGACGAGTGGACTTCTCGGAACTGGTCTTCAGTCATCACTGTTTAATCATCCGAGCATTTCATTGACGCCTCCATTACCGGCGCATTCATCCGCATCGATGTCTCTATTGTCGCCCAATTCTTGTGCTTCAATGGAAGACATTTATAAAGTGACGACTTTTCGTATATCAAAGAATCGTCTTTTGCCCAGAAATGAAAGGAGTTTTACGTGTATTTACTGTTCGGCCGGTTTTACATTGAAGTCAAATATGGAAAGGCATATAAAACGAAAACATCCAGAGTTTGCTCGTCCGCCGCGCACTCGGGGCGGGTCTTCAGCCACACAACAGACTCATAACAGCGGAACGAATGCATCGAATCAGTCAAACCCATCACTTCTATCGAAATCAAATAACGCCACCCTTTCCAGTAAGACTAGGGCTGCCCTCAGAGTTGTTCTCAACAACAAAGTGTTGGGTTCGTCCACTGGAGTTACTACTAATTCGAGGCCCTCTTCACCAGTAGAGTCGCTTCCAATGACTTCGACTCCAAAAGTGAGAGAAGAAATGAATATAAACTGCGACACAAACGGGGATTTGGCCAGTGTTTCATCGCTTATCGATCATTCGGCCAACTCTTCAAACGCTTTAAAACTTTATTTCAATAAACAAAACGAAGACATGGATTCAAATGCCAATGAATTTGTGTCGAGTAATGCAAACAATGCAACCAATAATACCGAACCAATCCGTCCAAACGATAGCAAAAGTGAGGTAAAGAGTTTGAATCGAAAAAAAGGCAGAGAATCGAATGGTAAGGACTCGGGAGTGGTAACTAAGAAACGAAGTGCCTATACCGACTCGCCCAACAGTGTTTCCTGTCCTTACTGTAATCGCCGGTTCCCCTGGACCAGTAGCCTAAGGAGACATATCCTAACGCATACCGGACTTAAGCCTTACAAGTGTCCCAAATGTCCGATTCTATTCACTACGAAATCCAATTGCGAACGACATTTAGTCAGAAAACATAACGGAAGGGAAAGACGAACTGTTGTGGAACAGACGACTGCTATCACTCAGGATAACAAGCCTTACAAATGCAATGTCTGTCCCAATAGTACGTTCACAACTCAAGGAAACCTTCGAAAACATTACTATTTGAGACACTGGACTAAAACTGGAAAACAAAACAATTTCCTGAAGAATAGAAAAGAAGATAAAACTGAAGAGGAATTGAATGAAACGAATGCAAACATTCCAATAGAAGAAGAGACCGACGATAGACTCGATTTCAAATGCTATTTGTGTGAAATGTCTTTCAACGGTCGACTTAAGTGCCTCAAACACATCCAGTCCTGCCATTCCAACGAATACGATATTCTACAATCAAAAGGTGCCGTCGATAAAGTGCCCGCAACTGACACTAAAATGATTTTAGACAATCATAACGACGACTACGAGGCTTACGGACCCGAAAAAGTAAGTCAAGGATTAGAAATGAAAAGAGAACTTTAATTTATTGTCTTTCTATTGTTCTGTTTTGGAACAGATCTTCTGTGTGTTCTGTCCGCGACAGTTCATGCTATTCGACAATCTTCGCCGTCATATGAGAGTACATCTCGGGGAACGACCCTTCAAGTGCACGCTCTGTACCAAAAAGTTTTCATTAAAGAACAGTCTTTTGAGACATCACAGGACTAATCATCCGGAAAGTGTGTTATCCACTCGAGGAAAGGGAAAATCAAAACAAATAATCATTCCATCCATTACTCCAACATCTCTTCTAAAGGAAACAGAGAGTCAGTGAATATTATTAATCTTATGTTTTTCTAAAGCTTTTATACATTATTTTTATTGAAATCATTTGAAAAAACACAATAAAACATACGTTTAATAATTGATGTTTTGTTTAATTTTTAGGTCAAACGACAACTAAAGCGGTTAAGTCTAAGGGAAGCTGTAATTCATTGCTTTATTTAATTCCAAAGGATAGCGTCAAACAATCTGAAACATTTGCACAAAACCATAATTCATGTGATGGCGACAATGGAGACGGAAGTGATCTCATTCAGAATCTATTAGGTCTTCAAGATTCCAAGATTTTGGATGATTTACTCGATTCTGGAGCCGATTCTGCCGCCAGAATACTAGGAGTTAAGGACTTGGCTTAATGTTCGGACCAAATCATTATTTATTAAATAAAATTCTTTAGTTCTCTGCATATAATCGATGCAAAACATGTAAAATATTGTTAATAATGTTATAAAAAAAAAACAAAATTACTTATTATAAAACATTTATCGATCATAAAAAGCACATGAATTCTGTCGGAATAACTCCAAACACAATATGTCTCACAAACTATGCACTCAATTATTCAATTGTGAAGAATTCAAAGACCAATAACTATGAATTTAGATGTTATTCATATCAATCAAATCGATTGAAGCACTAATCAAACGATTATAAAAAAAGTATAAATTTTTCAATTTTATAGATATTTAGATAAATATATAGTTAAAGAATAATTTTGTTTCTGTTATATAAAAAATTATAAATTAATTATAAAAAAACTTTAATTATAACACAATTTTAGTCGAATTTTGTGTATTATTTTTTGACACTTAAGGAAATGTGTTTGCATTGCATTCCAAATTAATTGATTATTACTGTAATTGTAATTTACGTTTAATCCATCGAAAAATTTATTAATTTAGTGCCTTTTAGTGCACTTATGAACGGATGCTTACGATTGTGTCCTCTCATCAATCACTCACTACTTCTCATTTCGTATTGTATGTGCCTTTCTTTAAGACCAATCATTTCAATACTTCAATACATTCTTTTGTCGAATATATATAACAAATATATTTGACTGAATATAAGTTAATTTCGTTAAATTCAGTTAATTTTTTGATTTTTTCTTTGCATTTATTGATTATACAGTAATATTGGAAATGTTTTCTCTATTTCGACTTTTGTTAAATAGCTAGTCGTCAATGGATGTATGGGTGCCTTCTAAGGCTTTAAGCAATCATTGTATTTAAGGCACCAATTAATTGGTTATAAAAATAATTATTTGAAATAAATTTTCAAAAATTAATTTTTAATTGTTTTTTATTTCTTTAAATCGTTTTGAAATGAAAATATATTTTAATGAATAACTGCTCTCTATTTGATGTAATGATTATTTAAAAGTCATTGAACTTAATCTGTTGGATGGACTGAATCTTGAATTGCTTTCAGTATCACTGAGTTTCACGTATTCTAATGTCATTTCAAGTGGATATAAAAGTCATCATTAAGTCATTCCAAACCAATCCCTCACCTGTTATGCCCTATAAGTACTTTCATTATTATTCGTTCAAATGACTTGTCTTCTGATGGTCTTTAAAGTCATTTCTCATTAGAAGTTTAGATCTGAACTATAAAATTGAGAATTATTTATGATTTAGAAAATACTATAAATTATCTGCTATTCCAGTGACTAATATATACTGTATTAATCAGTTATTTGAGCTCAAATTAATAGCTCATTTAAAGCTTGCTTAATCAATGATGAATAGTCAAATTTAGAGAAATGTAAAGTTTTATAGACTTGAAATGGACTACTTCTGAAGCCTCTGCTCTGGGAGAGTGGCCTAGTTGATTAGAGGCCAATACTTTGGGTTTCGCTCCTAACAGAGTAGTGAGTTCGAACCCTGCCTTAGGCGAGCATTCTTTCTCTCTGAGTTTAGTTTGTTGGGCCTGGGGTGGTGCAAGATGATCATGGACCTAAACCAAGGGTCGTCAATTGGTATTATGGGATCAGCTATCGCCACGAGCCTCGCTGTACGGAGGGCCCAGGTGTGTTCTCTTAAATCTGTGACACATCCTCGCTGTCATACCTCTGAGTCAAGCAGTGATCCCTGGCTGGGTTGAAATCCCCGGTTGTGCAGGGAGAAGGACCCCCTAAAAAGGTATTGGATAAAAAACCCATCTCCCCTTGGGTACTCATGTTATATTAGTGAAGAAACTTAAAGAAAATGCTTTGTATGAGATTTAAAGCAAGGAGTTGTTGTCTATACTCAAACCAATTTATAAGAAATACATTACAATTTATAATTTAGGGTTAAATTTCTCTGTAATCAGGGTAATAAAAATAAGTCAAAAAATTTTCTAAATATGAAGGAGTTTCATTCAAAAGGAATATGTGTGTGATATTGAAATAGCAATAAAGAGTAGGCATAACTAGGGTTCGCACTTTCCCACTCCATTGTTATATCTTGCCGGAAGAAAGGAACTGGAAACTTCCCATTCCCAAATTCCCAAAAACGGAATATAAAAAGTAAACAATCAACAAATTTTATACTATTGAAACATAACTGAATCAATGAGATGATTAAGCTATGAATTACTGCTACAAACTATGCCAGTTATCTACAAAAAGTCAGAATATTTTGAAAATTTCGCTAAAAATAGTCAAATATTGGTCATATTCTTTGAGTTTCTGCTAAATTCCGTTAAGTTAAAAGTTAAAAACCGATTAATTTTTATAATTTCGTAATACCTTCATGCTCATGACCCTCCAAATTAAAATTTTCAATAAGATAACGTGACACAGCTTACTATACCCCAATGATCCCATAGGCAACTGATGTAAGTCCCCATTGAATTAGCATTAGCCCCTTCTCGTCCGCTTCCATTGGATTAAAATTAGCACCCTTTTCGCCTCCTCTCATTGAATTAGCATTAGGCCTCTTCTCGTTCCTCACATTTTTATGTTTTTGTATCATACGTTTCCATTTCTTAAATTTAGTTCTAATATCACTATAAATCCATTCAAAACTTTTTCTTCATTTAATAGTTTTCTATAATAAAGTTTTAACTTATAAAATAATTCAATAGAATAAAGTTATTTAATAGAACTATTATCACAATTGTTGCAATGAATGTTTCATTTACTTATACGAGCTCATATTAATGTTAAATTTATAAAATCTATCGCTTGTTAAGTATTTGCAAAGAAAAGTAAATAATCGAAAAAAATGAATGGACCATTAATATGAGCTTGTATAAATGAATTCAAAATCATTTTAAATGTGAGCTATCCCTCACACCCGGGTAAAGATTAACACCGAATATATTATCTCCGCTTTCGAAGAAATCGTTATCCTTTAGAAGCAAATGGTAATAGAGCTCCTTTCATAGAAATTGGTGTTTAATACATTTTTATTAGTAATAAACTACTTAATAGTTTCATGGGAAAATTTTGAAACACCGTTGAATGATGAAAATATGATATGGAATGAGATATCTCACCTGTAAAAGAGTCTAAATTCGGGCTAATAGACTCAGTACATTCTAGTACATTCTTGGACGGGACAATTTACAAGAAAGAAACTATGAGAGTTCGTCTAATTTGTGAATTGTGTTTCCGACTGCAGTTAAAGGGTTATTTTCCAATGAATGAAATGTTCGACTGATTTAAGTAATATAACTTGAAGATCAAAACTTATTTTTACATCAATCGCATAAAACAGCAATTTTGCGATTGTTTTGTGTCATTTTTCATATTTGTATAAAAATACAATTTAGTTATTAAGATGACTATTAGAAATGAGTTTTAAATAAATAATAAAATATTTCCTTAATTTATAAGAATATGACTAAATTAAAGAGAATCTAAAATTCTAATTAATAACCAATTTTAATATCAATTTTTTCTCATAAAAATAAGTTTTCTTAAACTTTTATTATTTTATTTCA
>JAQFXN010000195.1:0-26751 GCA_034693365.1 Liacarus xylariae | reverse complement strand
AAACAAGACTTCTAGATAGTCTAAATTCAATTATATATAACAAAACATAACAGTTTTTACTATTTTTATAATTTATGTAAAATTAGACAAAATAGACACCAAAAATATGGACAAATATAGAATTGTAGAAACATTTTTTTTGAACATTTTTTCTATTCATATAGTGTTGAATTCATAACTTATGAATATGAAGTGCATTATATTTCAATACTAATTAATGATTTGGTAATTATTAATGCATTACTAATTATTGTCAGCTCATGAAGTAATGATACTTTTACTCTTACTTCTCCTCTACTATTAGATTAGTTATAAATTTCATTTGAAGATTATAATCAGAATTGTTAATATCATAAAATAGAATGCTTTGGAGTTAATGACTGCCAATGTTTTTCATACTTTTATAATTTTATGATAAAAACAAAAAATTTAATTAAAATAATTTTGTTTTTTTTAAACGAAATGGAATATATTAGTGATATGTTTGATGTTTTCAGTTTGAAAGAAGGTTTTTGTGTAAAACACAAAAGATTTTTCTACTCTATTATTGATTTATTATTTTAATTTTTTCTTTTTTAATACAAACAAACAATAAACTAATTAAAGGTATTTTATGCTTACATTCAATTAATCTTAAGTATAATATTAGTTCACTTTTTTAAGAATTAATTTATTTCACTTATTTAAAAAGTGCTCTAAAAATTGAGACGATTTAAAAATTAGAAATGGAAAACATAAAGCTATAGAATTGAATGTAATTGTTTTGGGCTATTCTTAACTGAGAAATATATCATTCAGTAATAATAACTGTCACTACAATTATCGATAAAATTAATTGCTCTCTCTCTCTCTCTCTCTCTCTCTCTCTCTCTCTCTCTCTCTCTCTCTCTCTCTCTCTCCATCTTCTCTTCATCTTCTCTCTCTTTCCATTTCCCTCTCCCTAACTCTTCATCTAAAACTTGATGAGAAACAATTGATAATTAAGATTATTTATAGTTACGACAACTTATAACTCATTTTTACACTTAAAGACAATAAATCCATTGTTATTCAGTAAAACAAATCCAATCCAAACAATTTAAACAAATGTTGACATAAAAATAGAATAATTGAAGATAACATTTATAAAAACATAATTTATTATATATTTTAATTTATTAGTATAGTTAGGAAATAGAAATACATACCTTTCCTCTATGGGTTTAGCTTTAAACTGATTACTAAATTATTATATTATCACTAAATTATTGATCCAAAAGCTAAACATAAAATATTTTAATAAATTATTTTATTAGATATTAAGTTAAGATCATTTAGTGCTTAATGATAGGCGATTCTCGATATTTGTTATCCAATATAAAATAAGACTCGATTCTTATTGAATATATTATTGCAATTTCATAATTATAATGATTGTATCAATAAATAAGTGATTTGTGGTTTACTATGTTTTACAAAATTATACATTTCATAATTTATTACACTTTCAAAAACCCAAAGTTGTTTCTACTTTAATGAGATTCTGTTTTAACAAATCCATTCATTCTTTTACATTTGATTATGTTTTCAAATACTTAACAGAAATCCAACTCTAATTTAGAAATCCAACACTTTCTAAATCATAAATCAAAGTTGTTTTATATTTACAAATTTAATTAAATCTAAAATTAATTCTAAAATTCCAGCAGTGAATACAAAACACATAATAGAATTGATGAAAATAATTAAATTCCTTATTTCTAATTTAACAATTTAAAAACTAATTTCGAAACTTTTTCTAAATATATTTCTAAATCTGGTATAGATATTCAAGACGAACACCTAATTCAATTGATTGGTAAATAATTTCCATTTTATTTTATTCTTTACTTATTTTAGTCAAACGCCGAAGATTTGACTTTAATATTTGAAATAATATTTAATTTTTGATACGTTTATAAAAATATATTTAGAGTGAAATTCTAGTCTATAAGTGATTTGTCATAAAATTTATTTGAAACTGTAATTGAATTAATAGAATATTTTAAAGTAATGATAAAATTATTGGATAAGATGTGAATCAATTTGTGTTGAGAGCAGAGGAAAGCAGTGGTGGTATCAGTCGTGAGTGTGATTCTGAAATATGAAAACAGATATAATGATTGTAAGCCTATTAGATGACAGAATATCTTTTGCCATTTGATACTCAGAGTTAGTATTTTAATTGAATAAAATCTAACTTAAGATAAAAAATGGCTCACATTTGGAGAATTATTAGAGAAGATGTTGTGCCATAACTAATGGTTTTGGTCATCGGAAGAACACTTAAGTTAATATAAGTAACATTTGTAACTTTAATATTCTTCGGCTCTGTTTATGTGTAAAGAAGTTTGAGTTAAGAGAAAAGTTTATTCAAGAAAAACAACTGTTGAAGCAAACAATTGTGATTAGCAATAGTCTGAAGGAAAGGCATCGCATTTGGAATTATATGCTTTCGAATGTAGTCGCGAACCAAATGTATGAGCGCTGGTATATCATTATGTTTGGCTCATACGCTTGAGGCGATTGGGGCAAAGACTCCTCTGACAGAGATTGATGTGGCCTTTCGTGACTGCAAAGGCGTTGGGAAGCATTTGATTGGCGCCGAAGTGCACCGCATTTCTAATACATCTCCGCCTCAATGCAGTTATTTGACGTCACACACACTGGAACTGGTGGTTCAATTTTATGTTTACCATCATCTGCCACATGAGGGCTGCCGAAGACGAGTTGGAGAGCAGGCAGAGCAGTGAATGGCGTATAGCATAGCATAGCAGAGCACACACGTACGTATGGCTAAGTTCATCGGCCCAATGGCCAAATAACCCAAAATGGCTACAATCGCTGCAATCGTATTGTTGGCAAAGGCGACAAAGAATTCTTATTTTATTCAATCAATATCTGTATTATTGTAACGTCAGGTAAAAAATTGTTTTGATTCGCATGAATACACTTGTGATTTACACTAACAGTAATGATATTGTATTTAATTTGATATAACACTCGAATCTATTGAGTCTTTTGACTAAATCTTAGGCTAACTATCAGTTCTATCACTTCTAATCTTATCATTACTTTCTTCTCACCTAAACTTAATATTGAATTAATTAGTTTTTATGCATAATCTACTCATTAATCACTTCTTCATGACTTACACGAAGAAAAAGTTTTGTCAGAAAAAAATTGTTTAATTTATTAAAAAATAAAAATATGAGAAAAATAAAAAAAAGAGAAACGAACTTATAATACATTATTGAAATATGATTAAAAGCTTGTTCTTCACCAGAATTTCATTATTAATCTTATTATTTTTTATGCATTGAATTAATAAATCTTAGGATTTGTGAGCATTTCTGTTGCGCCCAGTTTTTCATCTTTTTTTCGTTACAGCACTCCATGTATTCCATTATTATATATGCTTTGTTTGAATTATTAAAAAATGAGAATTAAAAGAAAAATAGAGAAATAAATCCAGAGTTTTATATTTCTTTTGTATTCCAGAGTATATATCTTATGGTTAGTAAATAAATAGTTACACTATATGTTTGTAATGAATGGCATGAATGGTTGTGCCATTTATTTTTAGTTGTGTCACAAGTTTTCTACTCTTTCTCTCTCTTTCTATGCCTCAAAGAAGATGAAAGACTCTTTTAATTAGTGTTGTGAATGTGTGCCTTCTATGCCATGTATGCCTTGTATGCCTGTGCCAGATATGGTATAGATATGCGCCGACAAACTCACAATTCTCTTCCAATCCATTCGATTTCGTTTCGCCAAAGTCTAAGACTTACCGTTTGCTAAAAGAGTTTCATTACTTAAATGTTTTTTAGTTTTTTTCTTACATTTTTTCATTTTTCTCTTACATTTGGAAAACACGACTATATTTTTGAGAAAAACAAGAATAAAAATGCAAAGATATGTGAAAACCCTTTTTGTGTAGAGCCTCTCCTTTAGAAAACTATTGAAAGAGAGATGCATTAGCCGTGTAGTAGAGTAGTAGAGCAGTGAGTAGTGGCAGTGCCGGTCATTTCCTCCACAAAAAGACAAACACTGCTGGAGATCGATGTGTGCATCGCATCCACATTTGTAGCTCTTCTAACGTATTACAGAGAAAGAAATATATTCACGAATAGATCCACAAAATGTTTGAGCAAATGATATATACCCTTCTCATAGCCGCACAAAGCATTAGTTAATTTTGTTTCTTTCATTAATTATTGTATTTTTCTTTTATTTGAAGCGAATTTCGTTTATACCCAGCGATCATATCAGTTGTCTTTGTCTCTGTTATTCTCTATGATTTGAAAGTTTTGTCGTTTATAATTACAAACTATGAACAGCACAGCATATAATTACTGTTATCATTCTCTACTTATAAATTAAAATAAGATTCACTGGAATTTCATTCTCCATGTTTAGCATAAATACGAGTGTTGTGTCCCCTCAGGACATATTTATAAGGCCTTTATTATAATAAAATATGGAAAGAAATATTTTCATTTGTGATGCTGTTAATGATGATATAGGGATGCAGTGCTCTGTCTTTTTTCCTTTTTTCTCCTCTTTTTAATTCGCCACACAATTCAAAGGCATATATAGAACTGTATAAATAAACTGATGAATTCTTCTGACTTTTTACTTCTATATCTTATATCATCTAAAGAATAGAAGAGAATTCATATAACATTTATATAAAAATATAAGTCAGAGAAGTGTTAAATAACACTAAGATAATGAAAAAATACTGTCAAAACAAAAAAGTTATCCTAGAATTTGTACAATCAAAACATTCAATCGCGAACTTGTATTACACTTCTCCTTCAGATTATTATCTTTAAAAAAAAATGTTTTCTTAAACTCCTTTCAATGTTATTTAAAAATATGTGCAAAAGTAATCATAATTTAAATGATTTACTCTTTTAAAAAACTTGAGACAACTAATCATGAAATCAAAGAACGATTACAAATGTTTTTTTGATTTTTGAATGAAATGAAATACTTTTCGGTCAATTCCTTTAGATCTTTGAATTCTGAAAATAATATTTCAAATTATAATTTTTTTCTTTCTTTGTTGAGTCGAATAATTTATTCAAATAAGAATCGACTAAAAACTAGTCGACATATTATAATTAGGAAATAATTGAAAGAACATGTTTTGAATAATTTATTTTAATGAAAATAATATAAATTATAGAGTATTGTTCAGTGATTTAGTTTAGAGAAAGAGTACCAAAAAACATAAGTTTTAGTTATGAATTATGAAAAATATTATAATTTATTTTTAGCTCAAATAATAATAATAATATTCTTGTCACTTTTTGACTCTCATTAAAAATTAAAACTTTAATTTATTATAAGAATATTCGTAAAGAAGGCTTCAATTAGAGAATGAGTTTTCAATAGCAAAGTCCTCGAATGAATTCAGTGCTCAAAATCTAGAAGTTTTAGTGTATCTGACATTAATATATAGTACACTAAAGACAATTGAAACCAAATCAATAAAAGCAGAGAAAGAAGGGAGAGATGAGATGAGATGGGAGGGAGAATCACAAGTAAAGAAAGGGCGCAAAAGAAACTATTCTTCATGACTGATGTGAGTGCTATGTATTGGACAAGAGAGCAAACAAACAACAATCTTATGATGAATTTGGCATCGATTAAATCTACACAATAGAGTCAAACATTAATGCATATCCAATGTATTTATATTTTAATGGCTTTTGTATAGTCTTTGAGCTATTTTTTGGCTTCACTTGTGAGTGAACTTCATTTGCATATAAACATTATTAAATAAAATACTAAAGACTTAAAACTTGTAATTAGTTATTAAAATATAGTGCACTAAAGCGTATTCTCGAAGCAATTTAATGATCCTGAGCTTAATGATAGGTAAAAGAATGTTGAAAAAAGAAATCTAAAATGAATTTTCGTCAAAAGGTGTAGAATGTACCCTGTACGGTAGGAGAGATAATAGGAAAGAGAGAAAACTGGAAATAATTTGAGTCGAGTTGGAATTGGCAGGTCTTTTAATGTCATGTCATTGGCATAAAATGTGTTTTTAATGAATATTGACAACAGACACGAGAAATATAGATAAGAGAAAGCGATTTAATTTGAAAACTTAACTTTATTATTGAGTGCTTAACTGCGATAACAGTATTTTCATAATTCATGATTCATGAGTAGCCAATACTTTCTGTTTATTTTTGTCTCTCTATATTAGTGGATAAGAATATAAGAATATGAGGGGCCAAACACCTGCCTTTACTTGTGTTTGTGCCACTCTCTGTGCCACACTGTCAGCCAAAAATGATCGATTGATGTGAGGCTCTGCAAGTGTTCCTCTATAATGACCACCATTTGCTGCAAAGATCATTCATAATAAGCGCACCTGTTTTTACATATTAGCTCTCATTGAGAGAAAAACATAAACACAAGTCTAATAATGAGTCCAAATTTGAAATATTGACTAAAAAATAAAAAGGTGTCTAAATATAGGAAAATATTAATAAAAATATAGACAATAAAAATTGGAAATCTATTTTCGCTTCAGTGACTCTCAAAACGAGAATATATGAGAATAGAATGGATGGAATAGAATAGCTGTATATACACTGTATAGTACAGTACAGTATATATGGAATATTTACATCATTATTGAATCAATAATTCATTTTTGACGGCATATAATGTTAGCATTATTTTTCATTTTCACTCATACTCTTCATTCATTGAGAATCCAATTTAAATTACAGAACCAAATATTATTTTTGAGAATCATAGGGATAGGGATGTATGGGATATACAGCAAATAAAAAATGTTTAATGCATCGAAAGAGACGAATGACTCGAGAAATAATGAATCATTCGTTAGGGCTTTTGCTATACATTTTTGCTTAACTTTATGTGCTTTTTATTATTATTATGACGACTCAATGCCGATTCTATATTACTCTGTGATCACTACTATTCCAATATTCCGTTCCCCACTTTATCATTACTTGAATACACGTGAATATACACTAAGATTTGTATTGGTATTGCATAGCATTGGAGAGAACAATATTTCTCTATCGATGTTCTCATGTATTGCTTATATAACTCAAATTTTTACGTTCCAACGGTTGTGTTGGTTCTGTATGTTCAGTGTGTTCTGTGTGTTCTGTGTGTTCTGTTGGTTCAAATCCTGGTCACATAAATCAAAGCAAAGCGAAAAGAAAAGAGAGGGGATTTTCAATCTAGTGCACACCAGTACTGCATCATTTCATCTCCATAATAACTTGAGTACTCTGTGCTTGTTCTCTACTGTACTCTAGTGTACTTGCTGGCTTGTGCTGCCACTGCTCGCTCTCTATTGCACAGCCATTCTCTGGCTCTTTACAGTTGTATACTTATGAAGATGTTGGGCACAAAAATATTGAGAACTTTTTTTAATATAAGGACTTTGGGGTGAATCACAAGTTTTATATTGAAAACTCTCAGCAGAGTATTAAAAAGTGATCGTGAGATCAAAGTTGGGGTCATTGGCGGGGCGTCTCTCACGGATGTGTTGAACTCTATGACAATTGTTGTGATCGTAAAAAGAAATTTTGGCTTAGAATTCAAGAAATGAATGAATTAGGAAATGCCAGGAGAGAGAGAGAGAGAGAGAGAGAGAGAGAGAGAGAGAGAGAGAGAGAGAGAGAGAGAGAGAATCTTAGCTAATGCTATGCAATCCCTCTTCTAATGCATGTCATTCTATCTTTCAAAGTAAGACTTATTCTGAAAAATTCTTTATAATTCAAATACAGTTGAGTCGATACTCTATTTTCAGACCATTTTTTATGCGATATTCTAGACTCAGGTGTGGCCATAAAAGTTGTAGTGTTGTGTTCGAACATATTGTATTGTGTGTAGTGAAAGAACAAACCTCTCTGTGCTCTTTTGCATGTATTCGCTTATCACGTGAATTAATCCATAACATTATATAAATAAATATATACTCTATGTTAGGTTAGGCATAGCTATGCTATGCTATAGATGTATAGCTTTTAGGAATTATAGTCAGTTTAATAGCAATGTTAGCACTAATTTGACTGAAGTGAACGCCAAGATTGTAGTTCAGTAATGAATGTTAGACAGAGATGAATGACCGCTAGCGATCATATCAAAGGCAATGCTAAGCTAAGGCAGTGCACTGTTATGTAGCGCTTTGTAGGCCATATTCATCTGTCATTGTCATCGATGTGAAGAGTTTTCTCTCTTATTCCGTTCCGATAAGACATCATCCTCTGCACTGTATCTTTTATAAGGCGCAAACTTTACTATAAAAGGCAATACTAATACATAGTTTGCTTTACTTTACTTTAGCTCAACTGCACCTTTGCCTTTGAAAATGCAATACAAGTCTGTATGTGTGGCAAAATAGTACTGCGCTCTGCACACAGTATACTACGATATGACTGAGCCCTACACTACAACGCATTAGTATCGATTGCTTTTGTGCACATTTAATGCATTTTCGATTCGACTTCAGTTCTGGCCCTCATTTTTATTGATTCGCCAATACATCCACATTCACTTCCCCTTCAAAAGCACATATATTTATTTCTATAACTTAAGAGTTGTTTCATATTTTTCATATATTTATACGAATATCTCTACTATTCATATATTCTATTGTTTATACATATATGAAATGTATGGATGCATAGGAGGGACAGATAGATATCAGCAAAAGTCACAAATGAAATACACGGCCAGAATATGGAAGCTCTAAGTTGTGAATTAGAATGCATTCAATATAAAGTATGGCACGCATTGTACAACACATATGGTTGGCCGAACAGCTTTCTCTATGCTTTCACTTTTCTAATTCTAATGCATTTCTGCATTCATTCATATCTTTCATTTGGTTTTCTCTATTTTTTCCATTCCCTCTCTTTCGCTCGTTTTGATAAACTCTTTATTTTTGTTGCGAATGTATTCAACGTTAGGTTATTTCGATGCAAACGATATTTCATTGGCACTTCTTTCGAAATTAAATTCGCTTCTATCATCCAAAGGGAAGGGTTTGTACAGTTTGAACACTGCACACAGCTGGTGCACTACTGTACTGCTCTAATGCTAGGCTGATTTGGCTTACGCTCTCTTCTCTATCCTCTATGTCTGACTTCGATACTCCTCTAATACTGTAATACTGTAGCCCTGTATTTCAGCCCAGAGAAGGAGAGAAGAGAGAAACTGATTAATAAATCAATGCGAGAGAGAGTAGAGAGAGAGAGTAGAGAGAGAGAGAGAGAGAGAGAGAGAGAGAGAGAGAGAGAGAGAGAGAGAGAGAGAGCACTCTGAGTAAGGAAATGATGATACTGTTAGAGCAATACAACAGTTCATACTTTTTTATATAAGTTTTTTCACATATTAAATAATTTTTTCTATCGTTAGAAAGTCTCTCATTTTGATCACAAAAACAAAACGTAATAAAATAGGAAATTAAAGTATAACAAAAGTATATTTTTGTATCTTTCTATTAAGAAGTGTTAAGTAATTATCAATTGTTAAATAAATGAATAAAACATATAAAAAATTACTATTTTATTCATAATATTATTTAAAACAAACAAAAATCTTTGATACGAAAGAGATTCAAAAATAGAATTGTTTGACATTGAAATGAAGTAAATCAGGGAAAGGAAGATATGATATAATTTACATATATTTTAAAGATAATAGTTATATAATTGTCTCGATTTGGTGATAAAGATTTGTGATTTGATTCAGACATTAGCAGTGCTTTGTGTGGATGTGTTAGCGCCTGAACAATCATTTTGATAACCTTGTGTAATACATAAACAATCGGAAGCAATAACCTTGATGATACTTGGCCTCTTTCACGCTTAATTAGGCCACTGAATAGAGCTAATAAACAGAGATTATAGAGAGAGTGACGACTTTTATCATCACATTATAGGTTCGGCACAACTCAAGTAAAGTTGTTCATACAGTTAGTTGTATTGTAAGTGCAATACTATGATATGCAATATATAACTTATATCTGTTTATATAGTATAGGCACTGCACTGCACGCACATATATCTCCTCCAAACTATGGTTCTCTTTCCTCTTTCGCCATTTCCCTATTTTTGATACGACTCTACTCTTTTGTGAACTCAATTTTATGCCACAGAAAGAGTGTTAAACCGAATGAAACACATAGTTGTGATTATATTGTATTTACAGCTTCTAGTCTTGGGTTTGTTGTTATGTTAATACTCTGCAAATAAACATATATTATATATTATTATTTACTGAAGATATTATGTAATTCATAACTAACTGCTAAGTGAAGACTAAAGCATCGCAAGTGAAGTACTGTTAGGCGATGTTATACAACATTGAATGTGGCGATAGTGAGAGTATATAAACATATCTATTACTTGTATTTCTATGTTTTCTTACCAAACCTGCTTTGAGGCAAATCTCTCTGATTTGATTTTATAGTATAGAATAGAGAAAAAAGTTAAGTAAAGGGACTGAAAATATATGGCAATAGTGGAGCTGAGCTGCCATAATATGATAGAAAGCACAGACTATGTGCGTGAGAGAGAGTTCTTTACCATTATTAAAGAGTATGATATCTTTGCATGTTTTCCATCTCCAGTCCCATCCCTGATCTCCCTCTTCTCTCTCTCTCTCTCTCTCTCTCTCTCTCTCTCTCCCTCTCCCTCCCTCTCTGCCCTCTACTTAACTGAGCTCTGATAGAAAGTACATTTGAGTCCTCTCTCACTTCACTCACTTTTCTCTTTGATTCTCTTACTCTTCTCTTTGATTCTGGTCTCTGTACTC
This sequence comes from Liacarus xylariae, assembly GCA_034693365.1. Taxonomy (NCBI): domain Eukaryota; kingdom Metazoa; phylum Arthropoda; class Arachnida; order Sarcoptiformes; family Liacaridae; genus Liacarus; species Liacarus xylariae. The sequence goes on along the minus strand of JAQFXN010000195.1, from coordinate 15,909 downwards.
TTCTGTGCTCTTCATTCTCTTCGCTGTACTCTCAGTCGTTTGCATCCCTTGAGGTATTGAGCAGTGAAAATGTCAACATAGCTCTGAAATTGATGAATCTCTTGGGGCCGAATTGCGCTACAATATAGCCGACGAAAACTTATCGAAACAAAGTTTGCCTCTCTATGACAAATGATTGCACTCTGATATCACATCGTAAAAAGGCGTACATTTCAAATGAAGACACAAATAGAGTGAAAGCTCTTAATCAAATCGAAATACGAATAGCAATAGTAAGAGAACTAACGCACCAAAAAAGATATATAAGAAAAATACATTCAATTTACACATTCGAAGACTAAAGACATCACAATTTTTCTAATACTAACACTAAATAATGTTTGTTCAGCTCCAAGAAGTTTCTCTCATAAGAATATCTGTCCTTCACTTCACTATTTTTGTGCTCATTTACAACCTTTTATTCCTTTGCTTTTTAAGGTGTGTTTTAGTTTTACTATTTTCTCTCCTTATCTCAAACAGCGTTCTCTCTCTCTCCCTCTTCCTCTCCTCTCTTCCCTTTTTCTTGCAAAGACATTCCAGTACTGTGAGTGCTCTGTGTGTCAGTGTCTCTGTTTTTCGTTCTTTATTCTCTGCTATTTTGTTGTGCACTAAAAGTGGACATAAGTTGAAACTCAATAAATAAATAAAAACAGAAAAAGAAACAGAAGAGAGAGGAGAGGAGAGGAGACGAGAGGAGAGGAGAAGAGAGAGAGGAGGGAGGGAGAGAGAGAGAGAGAGGAAGAGAGAGAGAGAGAGAGAGAGAGATCCTTTTAATAGAAATAGTGGAACTGCTGGTATAAGTATAAGACAGTCGAAGCAGAAGACACCTGCAGTTTTAAAGTCGTCAATGAAGAAGCTAAGAGCGGCTTCTTTTGTGGTGCAGTTATCTTTGAGATCCTCACCCAAGCGTTGCTAAAAGTTTTCTTATAAGTCAAAGCTATGGCTTTAAAGTTTGTATTTTTAACTTTTCTCCAAAAAGCAGAAACAGATATCAATGGTATAAATGTATAAATGCTTTCTTGCATTAGTCTCCACTTCTCTCTAACTTCTCTCAACTCATAGTTGGCTGAAGTCGAACAAAGTTACAAATGTTTAGGCCATATCTTTTGCCTGAATTTCTACCACAACTATCGTAAACAGCTTTAGTTCTAAACTTTAAACCCTACAGTGCTTTGCCTTTTACTTACGATGTTTTTTTTCGGGTAAATACACACTTCACTCACTCACTTGTGATCTTTTACTTCCATTTCCATCGAATTGTATTTCCAGTTTTTAGAGCATATAAATGTCAGTAATCGCTATTCGACTCATCAGTTCTGCTCCTCTGATATGTTTGATATTAGATTTGTCTTTGATTTAGATTTTTTTTCTTCATCTCATAATTCAAAAGTCTTTAGTTTTCAAAATCTATTTCTTTTTCTTATCGAAAAGACTCTATTTTTTAATGAATCAAAGCTTAGAAACAAAATAAACAAACCATAGATGAGATGAGAGGAAAAAACTTAATTAAGTTAAAGTAAATTTGAAAAGAAGGCGTTCAACACATATAAACATAGTGTACATTAGGGAGGGGTGGAGTTCAAAATTCATAAATTTGAATTATGACATGAAATATAACACCAAAATTACGTTTTCTAATTAGTGTGTTTGCTGTAAAACATTGTAACTCCATTACCAGCTATTTATCGATATTACTTCACTAAATCTTATAATTTCTCAGTCTATCACTAAATCACTGCTCACTTACAGTCTCTCTCTGTCTCTTACTTCTATATAAAACTCATTGCCATTCTTTGCCAATACTATTGATATTGCAATCTCTCTTCAATTCTATTGATATTATTATCGTTTATAAATCGAAAACACAAAACCCATAAAACTAATATACAAACTATTATTACATTTTATTGATTAGATTATCCATTTATATAAGTTCTAGAATTAGACATTCAAACACTCATTTGTCTAAACTTTTTTCCCCAACTTATTTACTCATTTCTTAAAATTCTATATTTTTTATTTGACATTTTGAATTATAAACAAATAAATTGAAAATAACATATTTATCAATGTTAGTTTCTATACTGCATAGAGATTGCCACCAACATGGAAGACAGGGGTCTAAGAGTTGTTTTTTACAAGGGCTCATTAGATATGATTTTAATATAACAGGAGGAATTTCAGTTGGGCGGATATTTTTTTCAGACTTTATCCGATTCAAAACTGTTAGATTTTCTGATTAAAAACTCAAAATACATTACAAACGAGTTTTTGGATTTTATAAACAAATTTTATCTGGATGTTTTACTAAAACGGTAGCTAAATTTTTTAGAGCTATTTAGAACTATTTCTACAAGTATTTGAAAAAATGTGACTGAGGTTATATTTTGGTTATACCACCATTGGTGGCCATCCCTAATACAGCATTGTGTCAAATATTATACATAAATTATATGACTTTTGCTTTTGCGGAATATTCTTTAAACAGTCAGCCATTATGTTCATCTCCAGCACAGACACTATGAAAGCATATTATATAATATTCTTAATTTATTGATTTTATACATTATAAAGTGCTGTACTATTTATAATATAGTAAAAGCAAATTTATAGCACTATAGTTGGTATTTAATAATTGAAATTTTAAAATCATATTAAATTTGGCGATTAGTAAAAAAATAAATTATCATAAATTAAAATCTCGTTTCGCTGTAATTATCGACTATTCCATTAAGTATATGGGAATCGACATCAATGAAAATTAAAGCATTTTATGTTTCTTAAGAAAAAGTAAAATTGAAATTAAAAATTATTTATAGTATTGATAGTAAATGTATTTTTGAGAAACGCTATAATAAATTAGAAGATAATAAGGTATAAAATTTATAAGACATAACATAAAACTTGTTTAAATATACAAAGCGTTTAACATTTAGTGGTTGTAAACATAAATTTTTTTATTTATTTAGATGAGAGACAAATTGGTTTATAATTAGTTCATTTATAAAGTTTGTATTTAAGTAGTTATTATATGAATAAATTATATTCGCAGCCATTCATTCATTGGAAATGTTATTTAGATAACAGCTTTATTGATAATAAAACATAAAAATGTGTGAAATATTCACAACACTATTATAAATATAAAACCCAAAACACACGACTTTCAGATTAAAAGTGACCGCCATTTCAATTCATTTTCACTTATTTTTTTTCATTTCATTTTTCTTCTCCTCTTTTTCCTTCTTTTTTTATTTTATTGTTTGTATTGAAAAGAAAGAGAAATAGTTTTTTAGAAAGACATAACTTTGGTTTAGATATAATTAATCTCTATCTTATGTAAGGGTTAATGAGATGAAACAGTTTTGCAGACATCGAAAGCGAATGAATTGACTGTTAATCAAGTTTTTATGTCCGCTTAAAAAATAAGCACAATTTTATTGAGTCGTATTAATTCTTAAGCGATTAGATAAGACACAGATATGATCTGCCATTGACTGCCATTCACCTCATTTAAGTGAAAGTGTGTATATATGTGTATATAGTGTGCAACCGCTACACACATAACATTATAATAATATTATTGCAACACATTTTGTTTGACTCGACTATAAATTTTCTTTATAGTCTTCTCTATTACAATATGATGTGTATTGCAGTTGACCCTCAATGGCATGTGAATGGTATTCGACGAAAGTGGCAAATCTTCATTCATCTAACATAGCTATGCATTACCTGTAGTGTAAAAATTGTTTCTCTACTCGTGTGACAGCCATTGAGCCATTGTATTGGAGTGGAGAGTGAGTGCAACAATGTTTTAGGCGAACAGTTTGATTGTCTGATTGTCACTTTACCATTAATGATGTTTATCTTATGAGGTTTTGAGGCACAGAATAGTATGCATTTATTACATCCATTCTATTGTCTGTTCCTTACATTTGACTCTTTTCTACAAAAGAGAGAATAAAAAATAGAATAAAATAAAATAAGACTATATATGAGATAATATGCATTCCCTGTTATGCTATTCTATATTATCCATTGATGTAGGCTTTGCTATATTTTTTTTTGCTCTTTGCTTGTGCTGCCTGTGCTCGTATCACGAAATATTGTGTTTTGCAATCAATCCTGGATTATAAATCATGAGATGTGCCAGTGCTGTGGCGCAAGTGCTCTACGAGAGTGGAGCACAGCTCTGAATGTTGAGAACAAAACTAGAAAACTTTGCTTTGCCATTGACATCACTGATTGATGACTTTGAATTTCGCTTGAGTCCAATGCAAGCGCCCATCGATTCTAAAGCCTATATAACTAAAAACTGTTAGTTTTCTACGACTGACTATATCTGTCTATTTCTCTTTATTTGCTCTCTATTTCTCTATTCGATTCCATTCTCTATTAGAATTGAGTTTGTTATTCACACAGAATATCCTGATTTATATGATCTTCTGATGAGTCACATAGAGTTATATTTGAGTCACATTTTCATTTGGGTTCGGGATTTACCTAAGAGTGCTATATTGAAGGCAATCAAACTTTCAAAATACAAGTGAAACTTAGGAAAGACATAAGTAAATGTTGGGGAAAATACAACACAGGAATAAAGTTACCAATGAAAAGCATATGAGCACAGGAGCAGTGAGGAGAGCAGGAGAGGGAGGGAGAGAGAGAGGAGAGACTTATTTGTGTGATAGACCTCACGGCAGATGATATGAGCAAAAGGTTTTGAGTTTATTTTAATATAAAAAGGTCTTATATAAACTGGTATTGCATGAAAACAATTGCAGATGACTGTTAGCCCTGGTATAGTTGCCATCACTGTTTGATGAGGCGATAATAACGGAATTGAAACTCATTTCCTATTTGCTTGGATGCGTGCCTTTTCTGCCTGTGCCAAACATGTCCTTTTGCAAGTTTGCCATAAATTATTTGAAAGCATAAGCAGTTATATTATTTATTATGGCATACACTCCATAGTATATGCCGTACTGTTCGGTGGTTTTCGTGGTTTGGCTTAAAACTTATACCTAAACCAATGACAAATGTATGAGAGAGCGAAACGTTGCCATTGCTGCTGATGTTGCACTCGTACATACTGTTGTCTTGTACTGTGATGCTTCTGCTGCTGCTGTAGTTGCTCTGCATAGCACCAGTAGTGGTAAGTTTGCTATAATCATGATAGATGTGGCCAAAAAAACCCGAATACAAATATATATTGCATTAGTTTATCGTGTTTTATGTGCTCTCAGACTATGTTTGCCTTTGTTTTATGCAAAAGTGAAACTATGATAAAGCATGACAGCACCCAATCAACTATCTATTCCTGTGCCTACAATACATTGCAACGTTTTCTTATTATTAAGAATTCTATCACAACTCAAAGAACATATAAAGAATCACAAACTCCAAACTTACCCATCATCTCATCTCTAGTACAGCCAGATGTGGCACAAGAATTTCCTTCCTTTTCTCTATTGATAGAACCAAAAATTGTTTGAATTGAAAGCCCGACAGAAGACGAGTGAAACAGTCAAACACTGCTGTCTTGTTGTGCAGTTGTATTGAGCAAAGAAACTAATCATTGTTTGCAATGAATGAATGAATGAATCACTGAATCGACTGCTTCTATCAAAATAAAAGAATAAGATTTGGTCAGAATGTCAGATATATTTTGGACACAGAGTCTACAGAATGTACAGTTGCAAAGAAGGGACAACTGGTTTGGGTGCTTAGGGTGGTCTGTATTTTGGCATCAATTTTAGCAAATTTATTGCCGATAAACAAATGCCTCTCTTATTCACTTACACTTTCCAACATTACTAAACATTAGTAAATAGTTTAATATTTTTCTCATAGTATAGAACAGTAGTAACACATTGGGTAGAGTAGAGTATAGTAGAGCACATCCACATACACACACTTACACATACACTCAAAAAGCAATAACAATAAAAATAAAGAGGCAGTGGGGAAAACTGGTTATGGCCTATTTGCTGACAAGAGGAAAACACGCGCATTCTAAACACCATTTCTTATTGTAATTGTTTCTTAAAAGTTTTGACTATCTGTGAGGTTAGCTCTACTCATAAGATTTATTTGTTTCTGCCCCTCATCATTGCTAATAGTATTGCTATTTTGCTACTATGAGTCACATTACTCTTATTTCAATGTCATGAAAACACTGGAAGCGGTAATAATTCTAAACTCTTTCCAACGATTCTTATGTTTAAGAATGCATTTTAGCAAATCTTAACCAAAGTTAAGCTCATTTTATCTGAAGTCATTACTTTCAATTGTCTGCAACACTGCATCCAAAGCTAAATTCGCCATAAGATCACACATTTGCAATTGTCCTCATTGTCCTCACTTAAGATTTAGCAAACATTTTGTTCTTTTATTTTTTCACTACTTTTTTCTTATTTCGAGTGAATTAGATATTGTGTTGTCATTAGAGCTTTGTTTTGGCCATTTTTCGGTTGTGATCTGACAATTGAGCAAATATATCATCATTACAAACTCATCAATAGGGGCTTTCAGTTGGCAGCAAATCGTTTACTGCACTCACTCTGCCATAAATGTGCACTTTTCGCATCTCAAAACTTTCCATCAAAATCTCAAAAGTGTTTTAATGCATCGTTTTATACCTATTCGAGTGTGTAATTAAATTCCTATAGAAGACTATCAAAGCTCTGCTATCAATCTCTGCAATATATTGCATAATATCTCACATTTGAAGCCTTAGCTGTTTTGCATTGCATTGCATGCCATTGGATTGCATCTGCTTTTATATAAAAAATATATATAATGCATAACTTGACTTTTAATTTATGGCCAGATTAACTTTTCCAAAAGGCTAGGATTTATAACTTACTTCACTCAGCGTGCTTTCCATTAATTTACTCAGACAATAGACTGGATTTAAAATTTGTGAACACAAACTACACACTACTCTACCATACTATCCACTGCTCTACCCATTCGATGATATTTTATCTTTTGATGCTCTACTGCTCGCTTACAATCACAGCCAGTGTATCAAAAAAGGTGTACAAAAATGAAAGCACTATTACTAATATTTTGTTGACTTTAATATATAAATGCTTTAACTTTATTAATATTATTCTTTATTGTAAACAAAAATTCATACATTCGTGTCCTTTATGTGCATTATTAGAGAAATTTTTTTTTATTTAACATGACTTTAATTTAAGCATAACTCGAATTCATGTGATATAAAATTTAAGGCACTCAAGACATTAATATCTCATGTCTCTGATGTGTATGTTGTGCACTGGTATCGCAGTATCCCTGTATGTTGTGTTCACTCAATTCACTCTATTCGCTATCCCTATCCACTATCTCTATCCCTATCTTCTATTCTTTTAATAATCAAACTCAACATATTTTAATTTAAAATGTTTTTGCATTCTAGTCAAACATTTTGCTGATGGCATTCAACTCCACTATTTCTCATATCTGGCATTTACTCTCCTATTTGAGAATCGATATTCGGTCGATCTATTCCAGCCTATCATAGAGTCTCTGTTAAGCTCCTGCAGCAGAGGTCGTTAAGGGGTCAAACATTAATCATATGGTAGTGGGGACCCATTGGCAGGTACGAATAACACCAACCAATCATATGACTTGCAAAGGTAGCACATAATAAATTAGCCCAAATAGACATTAATCATTACTCTGCTCTCACAACTTGAAATGACATAAACAACAACTGCTATCACAGAGTATTAAAAACTTTCAATGCATACAACAAAAAATAACATGATTTCAAAGCATATGCAGTTGTTATACCATTCGATTCTTATCTATTAATTAATTCAAACATTTTTTCTCCTATCAAAACCTAAAATAATATCTTTTATACTTTCGCTCTTAAAAAATAATCAGTAGTTTAATATAAAATAAGAAAAAGAAATAGTTATAATAATATACCGCAAGTATTACATAAAAGATTAGATATCGTGAATGAGATTTAATTCAAAGTATTAAAAGAAATTATAAATAGAAACCTGTTTTAAGTGTAGATCACAAAAAATCTTAAGATATTTAAAAATCTGTATAACTTTTTAAAGTAATTTTTTCTATTTCTTATTTAATTTTTTTTCTATACTTTTTTCGATTTTGATCTCAGCTGAAGCACTCGTATCTCATATAAGCAGTTTGATAGACAGTTTTGCCAGTTTTTTATGTCACATATTTCACTATTTTTGAAAAGGAAATGCAATTCCGAGATTAGCATTGATTTATGTTATACTAAATGATAGATTGGCCCCAAACACACCATCACATTATTTTACGTGAAGTGGCGGCCGAAAGATGGATGAGCCTATTGTGCTGAGTGACTGACTCTGAGCTAACTTTCTAAAAAATATTTTCAAAAATTTTCAAAAAGAGGGTGTAAGGGGTCCAACAAATGTTTGCAACAGTTGTTTTGCAGGCTTTAGATTTTAAAACTAAAAAAGAGAGGGAGAGATGGAGAGAGAATATGTGCGCGCATTAGTTGAGTTTAATTAAATAACTGGCACAACAACTTTACTAAAGACCTTCAAACATAGTTCGGTAGTTTGCAATTACCAGTCTATTCATCTTACATCGACCTTAACTTATCAACCGTTCCAACAATCTGTGCAAACGATGGGGCACTCACTCATGTCCTCCGCTATCACCAATCATTTTAACCAATTAAATATTTTTGAATTTTTAAATTTCATTTCAAACTTTTGTTTTTTTTTCTGTTCAAGTTTTGAATGAACTATAACTTTTTGATTGACCAAAATATAAAGAAGAAAACTTTAAATTGAATTTTAAAAACTGAGAATTTATTATTTTTTATTATATTATGCGATAAAATCTGATTCTATATTAAATTACTTATTCGTAAAAATATAGTCTAATCATAAAATGCAAAGAAAGTTTTGATAAATTTTCACTCGAATTAATTTGATATTTAATTCGATAAAAAGATTGATTGAGAATAAAATGAAATGTCAATTATGTGAATACAAAAGGATTTTCAGTCTTGTATTTTATCGCACTTAAGAAGTGTTTGAAGAATAAAAATTAGATAATATACAGACATGAGATCAAAGTTCATACGTTTTTTTATTCAAAACTATTTGAATTTAAATCATGCAAAGCATTAGGCATTGAAATGATTGTTCATTTGAGCCAATTTTGTCAATTGTATTGTATTCGTAAAAATGTTTTCAATAGTTTTCGGATGATTTATAAAGCGAAGAGAAAACTAAATAATAACGATCTGTAATCACGCAAAAGGGTTCTATGGGTTCTATGGGATGAAGAGTCACTAGATTTTAGAGATTCAATGATTCAATGGTTGCGTTGATGTTATATATGTTAATAATGTTGAATGAAATTCAAATATTTGTTATAATATGCGACACATTATATACATTATATTTTACCGACTCTTCATTATTTGCTGTCGGCCTCACACGCATGTGCTTAATATATGGTTAACAAAATTAATGATCACTGAATCAACCAAACCATCCCCTCCTCCACTCTTTTCTATCGATACTCTAATTATATTTGTAATAAGTTATTCCGACGAATATCTGTTATATTGTTTCTATATTTTAACTAAAAATATTAATAATTTAAAAATACTTTTTTTGAAACCCATTTATAATTGAAAATTATTAACTAATCTCTGAAAATTCCGTTTCCAAAACACTTGATTGGAGTTTAAAAATACTAAAAATAATAATAATAATAATAATAGTAATGTCTATTTGATGCTCAAAATAAGTAAAAAACTCATCAGAATTTGGTTTATCTCCACCCGAACTCCTGTTGTGAAAAAGGGCGCCATTGGAATAGTCATATTTGCCAAATAGCCCAGTATTGGGGAGAAGAGAGGGACGCGAGGATGGGGTACAGGAATTATAATTACACTTTGGGCTACAGTAATCCATCACTGTCTCCATTCAAATGTAACATTTTGCGCACTACAGGCTAACTGAATGCCAGCACCAGTAGAGGCATGTTTTCCAATAATAATATGCGCATCTCTAATGAGTACTCTCTCTCTCTCTCTCTCTATCCCCTCTCTTCTCTCTCCACACTCTCTCCCCTTCCTTCTGTCCCTCTCTGGCAATGCTTTTTATTTTTGGATTTCTTCGTTTCTTTCTTTGTTTCCTACAAAATAAGAATTTTTATCACAATTTTTTTTTATACATTTATCTATTCTTCAATTCGTTATATTCTTTTAACGGTTATCTCACATGAAATGCAAAACACACTCGAAAAACACAATTTTCTCAAAAGAAAGTAAAGCTTTTAAATTGTGTGAACGCTAACAATCATTGACTTTAAACAGAAATTTTATTCTTTTTTATCTGAAAATAACATAATTTCATCGAAAACTATTAAAAACATAAACTTTTTATATGTCTATAGTTTTGGAAATTTAAAGTTCAAACTTATGTTCCGATAGGACTGAACATTGAGGCATACAATTAGTTAGTGGTGTAGTGTTAGTCTCTCATCATTGATGATGATTGCAGCAAAACCTAAACATTAGGCCATTCCTTGATTTGCTATTATGATTTCGCTCACGCACTCGTCCGAAATGTGAGGCAAACACGCTCTCAATGTAATTATTAGTCCGAATTGTATTTTTCAAGCATTTGAGTCGAGTTGAGTCGAATCATGTATTTTGACTCTAAAAGGAATTATTTGGTTCTCAAATGTTTCTATCGCTCAATCGTTTTCTTGATTTGTTTGTCGGTTTTGAGGAAAAAACTATGCATTAAAAGCAAAAACACAGCAATAAAAATAAAGAATTGTCGGATTTTCGAGTAGTATTTAAGTTATGATTTGTTTTTTTATTCAAATTATTTGCTAATCATTTTTTAATACATGTCTATATACGCTATATTTGCATTCACACAACGCTTAACTACTACACCAATCGCTGTCCCCATAGTCTAAATCACAATAACATACAATAAGACAACAAAACCTCTTACCTGTCGTTTAGGTTTTCCTGTTGTTCCTCTCACTGTAATCATTACTTTGAGCGCCTTTTCTGGCAAAAGGGCGTTCAATATGTTCTAATGAGAATCAAATGATAGTTTTCTTTAAAATAAAAAACTATTGCTTAATCAGTTCCGGAACAGATTTTCACTTTAGATACAATTTAAATAAAGAATTATTCATTCATTCATTAATTTATTCAATAAAATAAAAATGTTTTTCAAAACTTGAATTCAACTCTATTTAACTTAATTTATATTCATTAAAAAAATTAATGACTTCTATAAAAAAAATTTATTGGAGTTTAAGTATTTTAAATTAAATTAATACACAATTAATTAAATATAAAACTAAAATATAAAACATATTTCAAAACATATAAGAAGTTTGTCATTTGGCTCAATATCTAAGCTTATAATGAAATGAATGTTCATTAGTGTATTGAAGCCGACTATCCATTTAACAGGTATTTGCGATAACATGTTTTGTGCATCACTTTTCTTGGGTAAAGACATTTTGCTCAGAACAGTGGTCGCCTGCCATCCCTTCATCACCATTAGTGGCCATTGTATTACTAGTGACCTTTTCGGGATTGTCTTGTTTTGTCTTCCATTCCCTTTCACCTGAATGTCATAAAATAATAAAATTAAAGCTATTTTTGCGCTCAAAACTGCACCGCTTTTCCACTAATTTATGCCTTCGGGTCGAACAGGTTTGCTGGATATGTATGGCATTTCTCTTTCTCATAACAATCTTCAACTGACAATCCGATTGTGTATCACTCGAAACATCAGAGCTGTTGAGATAAGTGAAGCATTGCTGCACTACTTCTTTAACAAACATCGCATAACATTCATCATTGAATAGTTTAGACTCCGAGAGAAAAAAAAACTTGCAATTAGTTTATTAACTTAGTCTTTATTATTGATGTGTATATAATGTAAATTTTTTTATAACTATTATATTAATATGTATATCATTAGCCACCAAAGTGGTCAAAATCAAATCCATTTCCTATTTTATGAGCCATTAAAATGTTATATATATTTATATTTTGAAAATATATTGAAACAAATTATCAAAATTATTGTAATGTATTGTAATTAGTGTTAAATTATTGAATAAATGAATTGAGAAAATTGAATGTTGTTTTTTCATTTTTATTCTAAATGTTTGACTTGAAATTCTAATGAAAGTTGAAGAAAAAAAATAACCTAAAGTTAATTATAAAATCCAGTCTCGTTTTTCAATAATTGCCTTCTCTTTATACTGTCAAATGGATTTTTCAGGCATTTTAACTCAGATTTAATTTGTAACAGTTCTGCAGTTATTGCTGCTTATTGTTGAATATTTTGCTTCCAAAAAACGATCATGAATTATAAAAACTAATCAATCAATGTTTTGTCAAATTTTTTATTCCATGTTTTAAAATTTGAAGTCTCATTAATTACTAGTTTTCTTAGAAAAATAAACGTCGTGTGAAATCAGCACCAATTGAATACTGAATCACAGAATTGTGAAAAATGTTAAACATTTTCCAATCAACTTATGCTTTAAGAAAAACTAAAGAGGAATTAATTAAATAAATTCTTTTGGTTTATTTTTTCTTATCTTCAAATTTTTAATATTCGTCTCAAACAATATTCAGAACTTCGAGAGTCAAATTGATTCCGATTGGAGACGCTGTGAGCGAATAAAACTTTATTGATTAGTTCGGTTCTCCATTCTCTCTATTGACAAATCCCCTAAAAGATGGGGTAATAAACGTTTGAATCTTTTTCATATATGAAAAAAATTTTCTTTAATAATATGAGAAACGATAGAGAATATAGTAAAACAAATTGAAAATGATTGATTAAAATTTTTAATGTTTAGTCCAAAATTAAACAGTAGAGAGAAAAAAGTGTAGAATATTTTATATTGAATTTTATATTTCTATAGACATTGAACTGAGAATTTTCTATTTTCAAAGCCATATCTGCTTAAAACTTCATTCCGATTGGATTATTCAAACTTAAAAAATATTTATAAATCATAAATCATTTCAAAAATTATATGAAAAATAGTTCTAAGCTTTGAGTCGATTTCAATACTGTATTTATTCTTCGTTATGAAGTATTAAAGAGTTTCAAAGAGTGAAAACCGATTTAATGGAATGTTTGACGAAATAATAATAAAATGCAATCTTATGTGTAAACCCAAAGTCAGATTAGAATCTTTGTGAGCAAAAAGTTAACGTTTGTGGTGACTATTATTCTGCATGAAATCACATCTTTTGACAATTGTCTGCCACTCTCTCCCCTATTATAGCACATACTCTCCTGTAGTCGTCTTTAACAAACACATACACACAATGTTCATAAGACTGTTTCCCACCTCTTCATCCAGTTTTCACTTCGATATGACTTAATCTATTCGAGTCTGAGTGGGGGCCAAATGCGGTACAATAAAGTCTCTCTTTTTAAAGTAGGCTATACTTCAGACTAGTATAAGACACAGAGAAAGGACAACACATTTGAGCTCAATTGCGTTTTTTAAAATGGTATTTAAGTTGTACTCCCGCTGTGTTGTCTTCTTCTCATAGTTTGTATCTTTTGGAGTATTCTTGTACTCTTGTATTGGTTGTGCGCCAACAGCACATCCAACATATCAAGTGCAGCCAACATAGACATAGAGGCATATCATAGGATAGCATAGCCATAGCCAGTGAGCCAACAACAGGTTGAAATAAAACTACACCAAAAATTACTTAGCATTTCCTTTTCCCTATCGATTTTCAATTAAGGCTGTCAACTGAGAGTCTCTATTAAGATCTAGTAAAGTGCTACAGACATGCACATGACTCATGACCAGATCAGTTCAGACAATTGCCACTCCAAAGGTGTACCAATTAATGTCTCTTTAATACGGGATTTATATAAATTAGATACTAATCGAACAAATGTCTTAAATTAATTGCTGTCGAAAATAATGCACTTCTGATAGAAATGGAAAATAAATATAAAATTCAATAAAACTAATAATAATAAGTATTGGCAAAAGTTAATGGACAAGAGAGTATGCAGTGGTGTATATGCTTAACAACTTATATATCGAACAAATATATTGAATATAAGTTCAAATGGAAAGGGAAAACAAGACTCAGGAAAAGCATGGCCGGCACTGCAGCCAAAGAGGCAAAAGCAGTTATAGGTAGTGGCGGTAATAAATCAAATGTTTGTTCCATACATTCAGAGACGACGAGCAAATGCAACGTAAATCAGCGAATTTCATATATGCTATGCACCAGTCTTTCACTCCAGGCTTTGTGTTTGTGTGAGTCTCTATGCTTTGGCTATGTATGACTGTATGACTGTATGTGTTATTCGCTTTAGTCTACTCAACACAACTAATAGAGAGTAAAGGCACAGATGATTGCAAGAGTGGCTGTAGTGAAGCATTTGGTATCGATGCTCACCAATGCTCACCAATTCTATGGCCAATACCTCTCGATATGAGTCGATGTGTTGCACAGTTTACCACTTCTAAAGTCGAGCCTTTTCTATGAGTTGACTGCAATTATCTCTACTCAAAGCGATTATTGCCTAAAATTCTCGACATATTTCAAGAATAAGCTTTAGATGTCTGTTCTATCGGTTGTGTTGAGTACAGAATTCGCTATAGATTTTAATGATAGAAAGCAAGTGAGTGTTCAATGCATGCCAACTGATGAGTGAGTTTAGAGACATCAACTCAAACAAATATAATATAATAAAATAGATATAATAGCTGTGTATGTGTTCACTACTGACTGTTCAGTAGATTACTTATACACTTCTTTAGACTGCATTATATGTCGACAATGTTTCTCAACAATGACGACCAAACTTCTGACGAATGGCAACGTTAACGTCAAATTCTATTGATCTCACATGAAAGAGGACCTAATATAACAAATGATATGAAAGCACGCGATCCGATCCAGTGCTGCTCTCACAACATCTAATTCTGTCTTTTTGTTGACAGAAAGCTCTTGTTTTCTCGTTTTTTTTGGACAAATAATATTGAAAATCAATAGACACCTAATATAAGGAATAGTAAATTCAGAGAAATGCATGGCTGGCACTAAATAATGCCATACAGTCTATACACTTCTTTAGTGAGCCTCAGGATCACTGAATCCTCAAACTTAATTCTCACAACTTTTCCAACAGAATTCCAGAGTTAGAGACAGAAAAATAGTTCAACTTATATAACATTAGATTCTATGCATAGAGAGTCAAATAAAACAGTATTGTATCAGAAAGTAGTGGATATAAGGAATCAGTCTCGAGGGGCGTTAGGCATATGCATAACACAGTGAAAACTAACTATTCTTTGCTGATTGGAGTGCATAGAAATTGGCGAACGAACGATAAATGCATTTTTTATATACTTCTCAATGACTTCAACTGAGACGACATAACCTATGGAAAAAAGTTTAGTTTAGCCAAAAAAAATTGAAACTCCCGTTATATAAGTTATAAATTATAAAAAGTATAAAAATGCAAAGCTTTAGCTCTAAGTGTAGCGCAAGAAGAGAATAAGAGGGTATTGTGTGACAATTGGTTGTCTGCTTGTGCTTCAACTCACGCTTCTTTACGGTTATAATACAATTCTTTATATATGAGCGCAAAGATTAACTTTTAACCGATAGTCTGATAGTATATGTGCTATGATTTTACCAAATAAATGATCTTTTGTGGCTATGAAGACACTGTGAGCTCAACTAAATTTTTTATTTGCCTTTCCTTTGCATATATTGTCAGACGTTTAGATACTTTTAGAATATCATAGGTTTAGAGGAGAAGGAGAGTAAAAAAAAAAAGAGAG
>JAQFXN010000194.1:0-26793 GCA_034693365.1 Liacarus xylariae | reverse complement strand
CTAAAACCCCCGAAGTTTTTCCCCTATAAACATCATATGTCACATGTGCTGCAGTTGTGTCAGATGATGTTTATAGGGGAAAAACTTAGGGGGTTGAGACTTCTTTGCAGATAAATACTGTATTATAGGAGTATAAGTATAAAGTATTATAGGATGATGCAATTTTGCAAGAATATTTAATGGTTGGAAAAATCTCTGATTTAAGTGATGTCATTTTAAAGCACGGTAAATACAACATCGGCTCCTTTTTTGGTTTGTTGATCTTAACTCAAGTTTTAGTATAAAATCCACATTCAAGTTGAAAGTATGTTCAATAGTCAGATCATAAATGTAAAAATATAGTCAATTATAGTAAATTAATAAATAATTTTGTAATGCATTTCAGAAAATTCTCAACTTGAATGTGGATTTTATATTAAAACTTGAGTTAAGATTCAAGAATAAACTAAATGCACGTTCCATAGACTGCTTCTTACAATTGCATCTGCAAGAAGCAATGTATGATTTGGAAAAAATAGTCTTATAGCGAAAAATTGGTCCTCAAGCAGGGTAATTTGCCGATTGAATATGTGACAATAACCTGAATCGTGTCAAGTGATCAATCAACTGTAAGGGCCAATATAACCCTGGACATCTGGTATTTTATTCCAAAAGTACGATAAGTGCATATTTATTTTATTGAATAAGTTTTCAAAAACAAAAAACTTTAAATTAAGTTTTTATTAATTAATGAATTGAATATTTATTATTAGAAAAATAATTTAAATTATAATTGATTTTGAAATGAATAGAAAAAATTCACAATTGTTTGAACTTTAAGTTGAATTCATATTAATTTCAATGATTAATTTGGATATAAATATTTATTTATTTTTTTTGAGGATAAAAATGTTAGAAAAATGTTTTTTTTGCGAAATAATTTCAAAATCCTTTTGTCTTATTCTTATATTTTGTCCAAATATTCATATTTTCAGTTCCTTTAGATATGACCTAAAATAAGAGTTTAATAAACATTTAATATAAAAGAAAGACAACTATTAATAAACTCCAACCGTTTGTATTTGAAGCCAATTCCCAACTGTTTTCTTATAGCTATTAATCCATTTAATATTGCTGTCAATTGTTTCTAATGCCCTCTTCCTCTCATTGGCTGTTACGCCAACATTTGGATTGGCCTCAAAGAAATCCTGGACCTAAACATTAGATATAAACTATAAGACCAATGATGACAAGAAATATAAGAATAAGGCGAATACCTCTTTCCTTCTGATGTCATCATTGAAATAATTACATATATTATTGACAACAGTTCCCAATTGACTGTTACTTAAATGTTGTGCCAATAGTGTATAATTAGTTCTATAGTAATCCCACATAACTTGCAAACCGTCCGGATTTGCGATCACATAATTCAAAACCGAAAGATAGTCTTGTTTTCTGACTAATGTCTCATTTAATGAGTGCTCTAATAGTCTGTTTAAAAGAATAGTTAAAATGGGATTGAATTTTAAAATTGAATTAAATTTTATTTTAATTCAAATCAATGATAAAGAACTGCAGAGAAATATTGAGAATGTCTTACAGTTTAATGAGATCTGTGTTTGATGTGAATGAAAGTGCGTTCAGATATGTTAGTTTGAGTACAGTTGAGGTCGACTCCAAGTATTTTTGCCACAAATTATTCCAATCGGAAGACAGACTGACTTGTCTTAAGCCATACCTTAGCGCCGGACCCAATATATTGGGCGCTAAATTGCCGTTTACTCTCCATTCGTAATACTTCTGTTGTGCGCTTTGAAGACAGGGCTCATAATTATTGGCGCAAACGAATTCAATAATACCCGAACGCAATCTTTTCACGACATCATTGCCCTGAGTGTCATCCCATCCCAAGCTATCATATATGGGTTTAGTTAAACTGTTTAAATATAGTTCTAAATCTAATTTGTGTTCAGTTGTCGCCAAAGATCTCCTCAAAGGCGTAAACATACTGATGGCCAGAGACCAGGGGGTTATGTGACTCTCTCTGGATAAGTATTTAGATATTTCTAATGGCGTTAGATATGACAAA
This sequence comes from Liacarus xylariae, assembly GCA_034693365.1. Taxonomy (NCBI): domain Eukaryota; kingdom Metazoa; phylum Arthropoda; class Arachnida; order Sarcoptiformes; family Liacaridae; genus Liacarus; species Liacarus xylariae. The sequence continues at coordinate 24,722 of JAQFXN010000194.1, read as the reverse complement.
AGACCAGCTCTGGACAGATAGAACGAGTCTATAATGAAATTTGTTCTATCACTTGGGGTTAATCTGTCGAGAATTCCGTTTTCATTCTGTGTCAGTGCTTTAGCCCATAGATCCCAGTCCTGCGGCGAATAATTCACAAAATAAAAGCCATTATTATTCGCATTGAGTTTCAAAAGTCCGCCAGAAGTCTGATCTATAGTTAATTCAATTGTCTGTTCTTTAGATTTAATGAATTCTGTTTTAGTTGTAGTTAAGTCTGTCAGCGATGGGTAGTATGAAAGAGGAATTGTCCAAACAGTACTGCAAAATAAATTGATTTTCATTTGTTTAATTAAATACTGTTCTACTGTTTTAAGCTTTGAATTGCAATTACTTTGGATCTAATTTTTCTCCATTAGATAGAAATCTTTCCTGTTTTACATTCAATATATTGGGTGTGGACTGGTCTCGGGTGACAGTCAGGTATGGAAAGCCTGCTTTTGTAGTCCAGGTATCCATCAATTCATAGACTGTTGTGTTGAGTTCCTATTCAATGATAATTAATAGTTATTAAAAAATTAATATTTTTGATTGAATTGTTTAGAACCGAAGGGAAAAAGTTGTTGAGTTCATCCCAGAGTTGTTGTGTGACAACAGTTGTGAAATTGTTTTTCTTTAGATATTGTTGGAGAGAGTTCTGGAAGTTTTGTTTACCCATAACCGACTCAAGCATCCAGAGTACTGATGCCCCCTTTGATGCAATGATTTAATGCAAAATAGATTTAATCCTTAGAAGTAATGAAATTTGTATTAAATGATATACTTTGTTATATATGATAGCACTGGAATAAGCTCTCTGTTCGGGAGTATTGATAGGTCTAACGATTGGATGAGAAGTGGATGAAGAGTCTGTTGCAATGGCTGGCGTGTAATCAGTCATTAAGAATAAGTCGAACTAAAAATATTTTGAAATTAAGTTTAAATTTAATACAAATCTATATAAGTATTGGAACAGAATATATACATAATTCCAATCCGGTTCCACATTATTAACAGCCGTGTACTCCAGAAATGTAGCAAAGGCTTCGTTCAGCCAAAGGTCTGACCACCACTTGCAGGTCAACATATTGCCGAACCACTGCACACATCAATAAAAATTATGAATATTTGCTCTTAAATAATCCTTTAATTATTGAAAATCAAAAATGATTTTTAAACAATTTTAATTAAATTCAATGCTATTTTAAACTAATCTTAATTTCTTAAATGATATCACATAAAGACAGGTACGATAAACTACTCCATACCATATGTACGATTTCATGGGCAACAGTGGCGACAACACTCATCTTATTAGCCGAAGTCGATTCTGACTCATGCCATAGAAGTGCTGTTTCTCTGAATGTAATCAAACCCCAATTCTCCATTGCTGTACAGTTTTATACAAAATTAGTTCAAATAAATCAATAGATTTAACATCGATTTACCTCCGGCTGAGAAGTCAGGAATGGCCACAAAATCAACTTTAGGCAACTGATAGTCATAATCCAAGTAATCTTTGGCTAAGTATTCCATTATTCTGGGACTTGTATTCAATGAATAATCCAATTTATATTCTTCAACACTTGAAGAACAAACCCGCAGATGATAGCCCAGGCTGTCGATGTCACCCGGCACATCCACCTCCTTGCACACGAAATCACTGACTACTATAGCCACCAGATATGTAACCATTGGAACAGTTTCTGCAGGAGTAGTGAGAAATTAATTTTCAAATATCAGTAATTTATTTAATAAATATTAAGGATTTGTTTAATTTAAAAAACCTCTGAATTTAATTGTCTGCACGTCTTCACCAATAGTAGTGATAGTACTGTGAGAATCCATATTAGAAACGGTAAAATTCATGTCCAAAGCTGTCGTTAGACTGATTTCGAATACAGATCTGAACGACGGCTCATCAAAACAGGGAAATGCTTTGCGCGCATCCGTGGCCTGAAATTGTGTGGCCGCCAGTCCTATCGGTTGGCCATCTTTATAGTATTGGCTTTTGTAAAGTCCGGCCATATTTGCATTTAACTCGGATTCAAATTCAAACTCAATTCTATAAGTATTTATAGAAAGTCTTTCTGTCGTTTGGATTATCCAAAACTCAAGCGGAGAGTATCGGAACGTCTTATTGATAGGCAGTTCTACATCTGAACCATTGATAAAGACACGGCTTTGGGTGATATTGAGAGTGTCGGCCGCGTGAACGATGAGATAATCCGTTTCTTCTCCGACTTCCACTTCAATACCGACTGTGCCATCGAATAGGCCTTCGGTTACATTAATTCGCAAATCGAGCCAATATTTAATGGGAACTATCTTTTCGTTAAGTCTATATGTAGTCCAGGGACAGACATCTGAACCACACTTTGGATTAATTGTTTCAAAAATTAATTTTCAATTTATAATCGGATAAAAAGTTTTGATAATTCAATATTTACTCTTAAAAAGTTTGCGATCTCTTCCTTGTGTTTGTCCATCCAATCGAGGTTTGCATTGATTGTGGCAATGGCTCTATTCCTATCAGCAGTAGTTAATCCATTTGATGTCGAACTTAAGAAGGTTTCGACCTTTAGAACAGAATTTTGAGATTAAATTGTGTTATTTATAAGTTATATCGATTATAAGTATTGTGTTAAACCTCTTGTCTTCGGGTTGTGTTAGCAAAAGCACCACAAATATTGTTGACTACATTTGCCAATTGAGCAGAAGATAGTGTTTCCGCAAATTTCTGGTGATTTTCTGTAAAGAATTCCCACAATATCTGAATGGCATCATAATTGGACGCCAGATATGTGGCCAGAGTTGGCACGTCTTGTGCGCGAATCAATTTCGAATCGAGTGCTCGATTTAAAAGTCTTGAAAAGTTTAACAAAATTTTTGTAAAGAATTGTCTAAAAGTGATTTCAAAATATATTTACAGTTTTATAAGAATTGGATCAGTTGTATAGGAGAGGGCATTCAAATAAGTGAGTTTAACAGTCGAGGAATTTTCATTAAGATATTTAGTCCATAAGAAATCCCAATCAGATCTCTGTCCGCCTCTAATGGCATATCTTAGAGTCGATGTCTTCAGATTTGGAGCTAATATTAGAATTGCTCCGTTTTTCCATTTTGTAAACTCTTGTACTGCACTGTCAAGACATGGCTTATGATCTAAACTACACATAAACTCAATAATAGTAGCTCTCAATCGTTTGTCTGTATCGGACCCACTCTTGTCATCCCATCCCAGCTTTTCATACACCGGTTGACCCAAAGTACTCAAATACTGGATCACATCCCCCCTGAGTTCTGTTGTGAGCATATATCTCCTTATTTGTTGGAATGTGTCCATCGCTATAGTCCAGGGACTATAATGTGTTTCGTGGACTAAGTACTTGGCCAACTGTAAGGGCTTGACGTAGGACAAGAAGTTTGCGTTCGATAGAAGATTTGCGTCAAATAAGAAGTTTGTTCTATCACTTGGTGTCAACTTTGAAACAATATCTCCCCTATTCTCTACTAAAGCGCTAATCCAATTATCCCAGTCTTGTTCCGGATAATTGACAACATATAAGCCCCGGGAGTCTGAATTGAATTTGACTAATTGGCCAACACTTGCATCAGCGGTTGTAGTAATCGTTTGATTCTTGTCTTTAATGAATTCAATAGTAGTTTCCATTGTGTCAAAGGATGTGTAATACGAGAGAGGAATTGTCCAAAGAGTACTGGAATTCAAGCTTTTATTAGATTCTATTTTGTTTTAATCGGTTCCTCTAGTCTTATATAATGAAAGACTCACTCATTTTCAGGTTTTCTTCCATTCGATAAAAACCTTTCCTGAGTTATAGTGAATTCATTGTCAGAATTTCTGGTGATATTAATGTAAGGAATGCCCGCTTTGGTAGTCCACGAATCCATCAAATCATAAATATTTGTCGTCAATTCCTATTTCGGAAACAATTTTAAATTTAATTAATTATAATTTTAAGTTTTCAAATATAACAACTGTAGGATAGGCTTCGTTGAGTGCGTCCAATAGGTTGGGTGTAATAGCGTTGGCATAACTGTATTTATTAAGATATGATTGGATTCCAGTTTGAAAGTTGTTTGGATTCATAACAAACTCAAGCATTCGTATGACAGAAGAGCCCTTAGAATAAGACAATTATTCGACATTTTATTTAATGAGTCAAACATTTCTATAATTCAAATATAAATTTAATAGAAATGAAATTTTACTTTAGAATAGATAATAGAACTGGAATACTGTTGGACGTGTTGTGGACTCTCAACTGTGCGCACTAATGGGTGAGAAGTGGCCACAGAATCGGTGTTTATGGCCGAACGGAAATCCGAAGTTACAAATAAATTGAACTAAAATTTTAAATAAAAAAATTAGTTTCACTTCTTTGCAATGTTTGGAAAAGCCATACGTAATCCCAATCGGGTTCGCTATAATTGACGGCTTTGTACTCCATAAATGTGGCGAATCCTTCATTGAGCCAAAAGTGTGACCACCACTGACAGGTCACCAGATTTCCGAACCACTGTTCACAATAAATTTGATTAAACTATAGAAAACTTTTAAAACACTAATTTCAATGATTACAAAATGTGCCAATTCGTGAGCGATAACAGCCATAACAGACATCTTATTAGCAGAAGTATTCTCGTCTTCGTGCCAGAGAAGAGCCGTTTCCCTAAAAGTAACTAAACCCCAGTTTTCCATCGCTCCGTAGTTGAAGTCTGGTATGGCCTTTGAGTTGGTTTGGAAATGAATTGAATTAGGAGTGATTTTAAAAGTAATAATAATTTAAGGCATATTACGAATGATTCATAAATATATATAATAATCAATACATACAATCATATCTACTTTAGGCAACGGGTAATCAATTCCTGTATATTCTTTTGCCAAATAATGTAAACAGTTTTCAGTGGCTGAGAGTCCGTAATCGAGTTTATGACTTTGAACTGGCGAAGCACAGACACCAACTAATTTGCCGTCTATTGAAGATGACTTGCAAACGAAGTCACTGACAGCTATTGCGACCAAATAGGACACCATTGGCACCGTCTCTAATCATTTTTCAAATATTAATACAAGAATTTAGTCAAATGATTAATGATGTAATATTTTAATTTTAAGCAGGAGTGCCCAGGGGTCCAGAGAGTATAGGCAAAATATCAAAGTAGTTGACAATTTGGCAGTGATTTTGAGGCAAATGCAATTTTACAATTTTTACCTTGTTCTTCTCTTTGCATTTTCATATTATGCTTAATATTATATCTCCACCTGAATTTTAGCCAACTCCTATACCCCCTTTTTAGCCGCCCTTGATTTTAATAAAAATCTTGTTCAAATTTTAGCAAAGTAATATATCAAATTAACCAGGTCAGTGAGATGTTCTTAAGCACGGACATAATGTAATTAAATAACATATAACTCAGGAAAGTTGATCTAAACCTGAGTCTGGAAAATAATGTGTTGCTATTCTAGTATATATTTTGCTAAACTCTATCAATATCAGGGGTAGCCAGACTCGGCCGAGTCAGAGGGGGTATAGGGGGATGTCTTTTAAGATGCAAAATGAAAATGAAAATCAAAAATGCACAGGTAAAAATGACATTAGGCTATTTACTTAAAAAATGATACAATTTAACAGAATTTCGAGAATTCTGCAAGAATTTAGCAAAATTCTGTCATTTTTCCAAGAATTTAGAGAGAATTTCACAGAATATTTCAAAAGCGACGCCTTTTTCAAGGCTGTGAATCTCAAAATTGCTGGTCTTTTCCTCATCAAAGGTGGATATTTTGACTATACACCTATTGTCCATCCCGTCTTTGGCCACACCCCTACTTCATTAATAAAACTGTTTGATCTTCTCTTTATTATAAATGAAACCCCGGTTTAAACAACTAAACAATCAATACCTGCATAACTGGTTGTCACCCAATTGAGGGTTTCATCAGTGGTCTCACTCACAACAGGCATATTAGTGAGGGTTGTATTCATGTGTTTGTCGTGTATTATCGTTAACTCAAATGTAGATTTAAACGACGGCTCATCGAAAGAGGGAAATGCCTTTCGGGCGTCAGTGAACTCGAATTGAGTCGCAGCCAAACCTATTGTCTTATTGTCTTTAATGTAATTACTTCTGTACAGACCCGACAGTCCGGCCAATAGTAGACTACCATTGAATTGATATTTTAATAGATAGACATTGGGTTCGACTTCTCTTTCCAATTGAATGACCCAAAAGTCATTTGCGTTATAGCGGAAAGTCCTGCTAATCGGCAACTGTTCTCCGCTGTTTTTATTTATAACCTGACTGTCGGTCACATTCAATATAGAGGAGGCGTGAACTATGAAGTACTCGACCGGTTCGGTGGCATTCACTTCGATAGTAACGCTTCCGTTATATATATTTGTGGTTACATTCACTTGAATTGTTGGGTTGTATTTGATTGGCTTAATATTCGGGTTCAGACGGTATACACTCCACGGACACGACTGTTGGCCACACTATTGGGCAAAAGAAAGAATTTAATGCTTTAGTTTTAATGAATTAATTTAGTGTTTGAAACACAAATGTTATTCGACTGCATAGAGGACTGACCCCATTGGCGGCCAACCACTGGCCGATGGTATCGCTGTATTGATTAATCCAATTGACATTATCTCTGATTCTATTTAAACAATTAGTTCGACTCGAATTCGAAAGACCAGTGTTTGGAAAGAGACTGAAAAAGGTTTCCACCTTTTAATTGAAAATATTTTTATCAATTAATCAATTGATTTGAGTTTAAATTATGGAGAGTTAAACTAAAGTCAAAGCATTACTTCTCTTCTTCTGACGGCATCTCCAAAAAGTCCACAAATATTATTGAAAACACTGTCCAATTGACCGGAACTCAATTTTCTGATAAGCATTTCATAATTTTCGCGCAGGAAATCCCAAACAATTTGTGTTCCATCACTATTAGGGGCCAAATCAGCTAAAATTGACACAAAATCAGAAACAGAAACCAATCGGTCGTCAAGAGATCGCTCCAAAACACTGAACCAAAAGTATTTTAATTGTTAATACAAAACATTATATAAATCGTTCAATTATTGCATACGTTTTCAATACATTCTTGTCCTTAGAATAGGTCAGTGCAGACAAATAGGAGTACTTAAGGGTACTCTTTGTTTCGATATATTTATTCCAAACAAATTCAAAGTCTTGGAAATCACTACTCTGTCGAATACCATATGACAGTACAGATGCTCTTAGATTAGGTGCCAAAGTTGTTCCTGCTTTCCATTTAGTGAACTCAGTATAGGCGCCTTCAAGGCATGGCTGATAATCAGCGCCACAACTAATATCGACGATAAGAGCTCTCAATCGTTTGGTCACATCATTGCCCTCTTTGTCATTCCAACCCAGTCTTGCATATTGTTTACCCGTTATGTAACTCAAGTAGTTATTCAGACTATCCCAGTATGACGTCATCCACATTCGGTTCCTTATGTCGAACATACTGTTAAACAGAGCCCATGGAGTGAAATGTTCTTCATTTAGCAAATATTTGGACAATCGGTAGGGTATAAGGAGTGGGAGTTTGTTAGCCCGGGCCAAATAGAAAGAGTCCAAAATAAATTCCGTTCTATCACTTGGCGTTAGTTTATCTAAAATATTGTCACTATTATTAACTAAAACACTGATCCATTTGTTCCAATCTTCTAATGGATAGTTAACGAAATACATTCCACTGTAGTCTGTATTAAATTTTATTAAACCATTTGTTGATTCGTCTGTAATTACACTAATTGTTTCCTCTTTTAATTTGATTGGAATTATTTTATATTCTTGTGTTTCGAATGAGGTATAGTATGAAAGAGGAATTGTATACAAAAGGCTGAAACAGAATAACCAAAATAATTATAATTGTTCTGATTTTCAATTATAAGAATTACTAATAAGACTTACTCTTGTGCTGGTTTATTGCCATTCGAGAGATACCTTTCCTGGAGAATAGTTAGAGTGTTGTCAGCATTTCTGGTTATGTTGATGTAGGGAAACCCAGCTTGTTTAGTCCAGGGGTCCATCAATTCGTAGATATTTGTGTCTAAATCCTAAAATTTTAATATTAAACAAAATTCAATATTTATTGATAAATATAATTAAAATATTTGTTTACTTTAGGGAAAGTTTGATTGAGTGAATCCCAAAGATTAATAGTAACGACTGTTTGATACTCGTGTTGTTTGAGATACTGTTGAAGACCGGTTCTGAAATTATCCTTTCCCATTGCAAACTCCATCATTCGAATTATTGTCGAACCCTTTCAACAAATAAATCAATTCAATAAATATTTAGATTGAATTTGAGAAAAGCTCAATATTAATGTCAGTCAATACCTTATTATAGACAATAGCACTGGAATAGGACATGTCTGAAGGCTTAATGATTTGACGAACAATTGGTTGAGAATTAGGACTGGAATCGGAAGAAACAGCACTCGACGTATCGTAATATACAAACAATTCCCACTTTTTTGTGTTAAAAATTCAATTATAGGGTAAATAAGAAAAGAAAACTATCAATAATTCTTACGTAATCCCAATCGGGTTCGCTGTCATTAGTGGCCCCGTATTCCATGCTTTAAACAACAAATAATATGTCATCAGATTATAAACTCTAAAATTATTTTTAAAACACTTACAAAGAGGCAAATCCTTCGTTTAACCTTAATTTAAAGAACAGAACATTATATAAAACAAGTTATTAATTTCACGTAATATACATACCAAAGGTCTCCCCAGAACTCACAGGTCAACAGATTTCCGAACCACTAGAATAGGTAATCAGATTATTATTATTATTAATGAAATGTATTCGGAGTCAAATCGAATGCAATAATTTGTTTATATAACATACCATATGTGCCAATTCGTGAGCGATAATAGATGTGACACTCATTTTACTGGAAGTCTGATCTTCGTCTTCAGTCCATAAGAGAGCAGTTTCTCTGAATTTAACTAAACCCCAGTTTTCCATCGCTAGATAATAATTCAATAATCAGTAAAAGAAATGCATTCATTCCGATTCATTCCATTACCTCCGGCAGAGAAATCAGGAATGGCTATGAGATCAGACTTAGGCAACTGATAGGGATAATCGAGATATCGCTCAAACGATGCAAACACTTTTGGTGTTATATCTAATGCATATTTCATTTTGTATTCCTTGGCCCGGGAGGCACAGATCCTTATAACATAAGTCAGTCCACTTGCAGTATCGGTTTCACAGACGAAGTCACTGACCAGGAATGCCAGCAAATAACTGACCATTGGCACTGAGGGGGCAATTGTTATTAGTTTACATAAATTAAATGAAAAGCAATATTCAGTACATACCTGTGCGCTGGTATTTAGTAGAAACCCATCCATTGTTGGAATCGATGACCTCCTCGACAATCGGCATATTAGAAATGGTCAAATTGTTGAATGAGTCGTGAATCAAGACTACATCGAAGCTGGGTTTGAACGCCGGCTCATCAAAACTGGGAAATGCTTTGCGCGCAGAAGTGGACTGGAATTGAGTGGCGGCCAAACCTATTGTCGTGTTGTCTACAACATAAGTGCTCTTATAGAGACCGGAGAGACCGCCGAGTAATAGATTGGACTCAAAGTGAAACACCAATCGATAGGCTTTTGGGGTTGACTTTTGCGCTAATCTAATGACCCAAAACTGGAGCGGAAGGTATCTAAACGTTTGCTTTACTTCCAATTCAACGCCGGTTTGATTGTCAAACACTTGACTTTTGCTTATATTCAATATATCGGCCGAATGTACGATAAAATATTCGATGTCTTCCGAAGTCTTCACTTCCACTTCTATTTCGGCCGTTCCGTTGAATAGATTTGTAGTTGTGTTCACTTGTATTGTCAAATAGTATTGAACGGGAAGTATCTGTGCGTTCAATCTGTAGACAATCCAGGGGCAGATTTCTTTTGGACATTGATTTGTAATCCATTCGATTACTTTTGTTCGATAGTTGGAAAGCCATCTGATGTTTGTGTCCAATACTTCAATGGCCTTATCTCTGTCTAATTTACCGGCGCCTGCATTCGGGTATTTCTTGAAAAAGTCTAAAACCTTAAAATAAGAAAAATTGTTTTTTTCAGAGCAATTAATTCCCTCAACTAAACTGTAAGTGTGATATACCTCTTGTTTTTGTGCTTCTGTAGTGAATTGAGTGCTTAATGTGTAGACAATTCTTCCGAGATTTGAATTATTTATAGAAAATCTGCAATAATTTTGTAAACGTATTAAAAAAGCTTTTGATATATTTTAGAATTAGACGAATGAATAAAATTAGAATAAATTAATGTTAAGGAAAGAATTCACACTAAATATGTACTGAATTTTTATGAGTTTTTACTGATTTATATGTAAATAAAATTAATAATAAAACTTTTTTATGTGAATATAAAAGACTAAAACCTAATAAATCTTTTATTGTTGACTACCGTTATTGCATTTTAATAGCATTTGAATAGCATTTTAACAGAACATAAAACTACAATTAGAAGTAATAAAAACTTTATATTTGTAATAATTTTCATAAATACCTTTTGACAATCTCTTCATAATTATCTCGAAAGTAATTCCAAACTAAATCCAGACCTGTCTTTCCATTTAAGGCAATGTTTGACAAGAAAGTAAAATAATCGTGACTTCGGATAAATGTCTCATCGCTTCCATTGTTTAGAAGTCTTCGTAAGAATTAAACAAAAATAAAAGTCAGAATAAAATTAAAGATTAAAGGAATATACAGTACTGTGTTATAAAATACTCACTCTTTTATAAGTTCCACATTAGAAGTAGAGGTCAATCCCTGTAAATACAAGTTCTTTTCTTGTGCTGAAATACTGGTCATATACTTGTTTAGCAGATAATAGAAATCGTCTGAATTACTGGTATATCGTATACCATATCTCAAGACGAGTGACAATAAATTCGTGGGTATTTTGACTCCATTACGGAAATCTGCAAACTTCGTGACCACATTTGCCAAGCATTCGGGCTTTTGATAGCCACAGGCCATGTCCAGTATCACTGTTCGTAGTCGTCGGGTCTGCTGGAGATCGTCTGCGGACTCTTCCCAACCGAGTGTATCGTATTGTTTGTCAATAATTTCATTGATATAATAATTGAGTGCAATCTCTGCGTCAGAATAAACCAAACCCTTTATGTACGCAAACATTGACTGAGCGGTAGTCCAAGGAATGAATGTCTCCTCAAATCTTAAATATTTAGACAAATTGAGTGCAATTTCATAGTCGAGTCGTCCACTTCTGGCCAAATAGAAGGCATCGTTAAGCAGTTCGGAACGATCTAAAGAAGACAATTGTGTTATGACAGCACTGTTGTTGTCATTTAGCTCTTCTGTCCATTTTCTCCAGTCATTCAATGGATAGTTGACTATAAAAAGTCCCGTTTGGTCTGAATTGAACTTTATTAGCTCGGAATCGGTCTTCGATTCGAATGTTTTCACCGATTCCTCTAACCATTCGGTATAAACAGTTGGATCGCCCACTGCTTTATAAGTCAACGGTATTTTCCAATAATAGCTATTGAATTAAAATAATTGAATTCATTAATCAGAAAAAGAATAATTTAAAACTTTTTTACTTTGCGTCCGAAACAGAAGAGTCTTTCAGAAAGAGTTCCTGTCTTAGGGTCACGTTATTTGAGTTTGCGCTTCGAGTGATAGTCACAACTGGAAATCCCTTTCTCGTTACCCAACTGTCCATTATTTCAGAAACATTTAATTTCTGATATGAGAACAAAAATATTATTAACGATGTATTTAATTAAAATTAAAAAATAAAGTACCTCTGGATGTGCTTCACTCAGTTCTGTCCAAAGATCGGCAGTCAATGTGTTTTGAAATGTATATTTGTTGAGATAATTTCTGACCCCAACCCTGAAGTTCTCGACCCCCAAAGCCGTTTCAAGCATTCGAAGAATTGATGCGCCCTTTGAGTGATTGGAAACAAATATAAATTATATTTTTAAATAAAAAATTAAAAACAAATATTCTTAAAGACAACTAACTTTTCCATAAGTAATGGAATCAAAGACAGCAGAAATATCGTCAGCGTTTTGTACTGAAGTCAAAATGGAATGAGTATTGGGTGTGGAGTCGGCGTCAAACACACGGTTTAATTCACTCAAAGCGAAGATCTCGTCCTAACGTTAGGTTAAATATAGAAAATTAAAATAATTGTTGAAGAATTCAATCTTTTATTCTCACGTAATGCCAGTCCTTTTCCACATCTGATACAGCTTTGTATGTCATAAATGTGGCGAAACCTTCGTTTAACCTTAAAATAAATACTATTAGAAAAACTAAATTCTAATATTAATCAAAACACTTACCATAAGTCGTCCCACCATTTCATTGTCACCAGATTTCCGAACCACTAATATATAAATTTTAAGTCAAAATTTTTAAGACTATCCTATTATAGGACATACCATATGTGCCAATTCGTGGCTAATAATACTGCAAACGCGCATTAAGTCGGCGGACGTGGACTCGCTTTCATCGAAGAACAGATACACTTCTCTGTAAGTGACTAAACCCCAGTTCTCCATCGCTATAATGTTATTATAGAACTATATTTATAAAAATGATAAATAATAGCGAATCAACTGTTAATATACCGCCAGCAGAGAAGTCAGGAATGGCCAAACTGTCCAATTTAGGCAATGGATAGTTAATTTGGAAATAATCCTTTTCATAGTAACGAAGAACTTCTCGGGTAGTCTTCAATGCATATTCTAGTTTCGCAGTATTACCCGGTGCGGCACATACTCTCACCCTTGAATCTACAGTGTCTTGTATGCACTCGAACTCACTGACCACCAGTGCAACGAGATATGTGGCCATCGGTACTGTTGGACAGCATTGGGTCAACGGATTAGTATTGTTTTGGATATTCTGATTATTTTGAATCCAAACCTGTTTTTTCAAATTTGGAAACAGTTTTCTCTCCGACAGGACTGGAGTCGATTGAAGGCATATTAGAAATGGCGCTAAACTGTGGCGAATGAATGATTGTTATCTCAAACGTTGATTTGAACTGTGGCTCATCAAAACAGGGAACCGCTTGTCTCGCATACGTCGACTCGAACTGAGTTGTGGCCAAACTCTTTACCACACCATTGCTGTCTGTGTAGACACTTTTGTAAAGTCCATACAAACCTGTGCTCAAGTTGCCGTTGAATTCCAGATACAAGAGATAACCGGAAGGTCTGATAGAAACGTCGGTTGGAATCACCCAAAAGTCGTTGGATTCGTAACCAAATGCTTGTGATTTACCACTAATTAATTGGTTTTCATTAAAAGAACTTCTATTTCCTAAATATGCTTTTGATTCAGTGATTTCCAGTCCTTTCTTATGTAATATAAAATAATTGATGGGTTTCTTCACATCCACTTCAATACTGACATTTCCACTAAACGTATCAGTACTCAAATCTATATCCCATTTGATATCATAGGCCAGGGGTGTAATCTGTGAATCCAATCGCCAATTAAGCCAAGGATTGGCCGATTGGCTGTTGGCGTCCAGCCATTGGACAACAGTGTCTTCGTGTGTGTTAAGCCATTCAATGTTGTTCTTCACCCTTTCAATCGCCTGATTCCGTGCGTTCAGTCCGGCCCCGGCGTCCGTCGCAGCGAAGAAGTCCTCCATTTCTTTGAGTTGGGTTTGAGTGTTGAAAGCACTGCAAACAGAGGACACATATGAGCCGAGTCTGCGATCATTGCCTCCAAAGCGTTGTAACAAATAATTCCAGTTATCCCTTAAGTAATTCCACACCAATTGTCGGCCAATAATACTATTGCCGGCAATGCTTTGCTGTACTGTAAAGAAGTCCTGATCGTTGACTATTGACGGGTCGGTTGTATAGGATATCAATTTCGAGAGTAACTGTGCATTTGTCACACTCGTCAATGCAGTCAATAACTTGGACTTCTCTGCGGCCGAGACTTCAGTTGTCCACAAATCCAGAACTGTATTCCAATTGTCGTCATTAGCGCTCACTTGCATTCCGTACTTATAGGCATATTCTCTAATGTCTGTCCCAATCTTTTGGCCCTTATCCAAGAAATTCTGGAATCGCTGTTCTGCTTCTCGCAGACACTCCTGATTACCGCTATCACAGGCCAATGGGATTATACGACTCCGCAATTGTCTATTAGACAAAGAAATTATGAAATATTTTAGACCTTTTTGTGTCACATCTATATTCAAAAATCCTAATATAATTGGAAAGCATGTCATAAATAAAAGTTATATTGTGTTTGAAATTATAATAACTTATTCTTCACTTAGACTTCACGAATATTTCTCAACAGACTATTACTATTTGCAGATCGCCATTTGATACTGGTACAATCAAAATAATGCACAAATAAAATACCATAATCAATTTTGCGTTTTAATTAAAAGTAAATAAAACAAGACAGGGGAGCTTTTACAAGTTAGAAAGTTAATCAGTACCAATAGTTAATATGAAATTCAAATATAAGCCTGATACATTAGCCATTACAAAATAAATCAAATTTTACAAATAAAGCTAGTTTATTTATAAATTATGACTTTCTGTACAGGGTCAAATACATGAATCAGAAAGAACTACAGCAAAGTCTACTATTGTGGTCAATAGAATTATCGTGTAGCATTTGATTTGAATATAACTTCTTTAGTTATTGCTTATAAAAATTTATTTAGAAATACAACAGTCTTCCTATCTATACCCTTGTCTATAAATACTGTACTTAATTTTTATTTCAGGAAAGTACAAAAATATAAACCAAAAATATCAATGTATATTATAGAACCTAATCATTCATATCAAACAATGTTGTTTTCATTGTTTGGCATTGATCTCATTTTTGGTTAAGAAATGATTTAATAATATAATGCTTTTGTGACCTACAAGTTAATGTACCTCCAATAATGTGGACAGTTATGTCTTGTTTTTGTATAATTATTCAAATATATTCACATACTTATCATAAGATTGTTGAGTAAAAGTTTGTCTTTCATTTAAATTTCATATCATATTTTATACTAAGCTCTCATATAATAGTTAATATATCTCTTGTTAAAATTTCATTGATATATCATATTATTTATAATGACATTTAATTATTAATAATTTATCTATTCTTTGATTTACCGGTAAATTATTACAATATTTGAAGATTACTTTTATGAAATTCATTGATCAATGTATGGTATTTTTTACCACCAATGACATAGTTTTAAATAATGGTATATAAAAAATCATTACAAATCACTTTCTATATTGTTATCCCAATTACAATATGTTTAGATTTGGATCTATAGTAGAGTTATGTAATGAAATGAAATTTTTTCAATTTAGTAATTGAATAATAAATATAATAATTTCAATAAATAATAGGTTACATAACATATATGTGTGAAAATGATCTCATCTTTTTTCAAATATAATTGGAGAGAGTGTTGAGATTACAAAATATATGCGTAAAACAAGTTTTTCAGAATTCTTAATGAATTTTTTAAATAAATTAAACTCACTTTTGTTGAAAGCTCTCAACACCAGTGCCTTTGAATTCCCAGCCAAGTGTTGAATAAATGCTTTCTGTCAGGTCTCTGATGTACTGTTTCATAGCCAGTCCTCCTTCAGAAGAGCTCAGTTTATCACTGAGTCTGTTGAGTACACTGGAGGCGGCCATCCATGGAATCAAATTGTCTTCTGATTTAATATAACTCAACAAATCAAACATTAATTCGTATGAAACCAAACCATTCTCTGCTAACATCGAGGCATCGAATATAAGGTTAGCCCTATTGGCCACCGATAGTGACTCTCTATTATTCTTCAATAAATCAATCAATAGGTTCCAATCGTTGAGTTCATAATTGACGACATAAAAGCCGGTTTCCTCGTCATTCAACTTAATCCAAGAGTTTAACCCAATGGTGTCGTTCAGAGTTAATGTTTCCTCTTTTGTATTGAATAAATAATTTCCTGAACTTTCGCCAGAAATATAAGTCAAATAAATTGGCCAAAGACTGTCAGTTGTTTCCAAAACAGTTTTCGCATTGGATTTAAGCGAAAATTTCTGTTGACTAACACTTATCTGAGTTGTCGACACTCTTTTAACACTGACTACAGGAAAACCTTTGACACGAGTCCAGGGGTCCATAAATTGATTGACATCTTTAACGACACCAGAATTCTGTATTCGAAGACGAAATTAAATTTTTAAACTCAGTTTTTGTTTATTTAATAATTATTTAAATAGTATTGAAATACCTGTTGGAGAATAGTCTGAATGGAATCCCATAAGTCTTTAGTCTTGGCGTTACTGTATATGTATTTCAGAATATAAGCATTGATGCCATCCCTGAACACATCACTACCGATAGCGTACTCAAGCATTCGTAAAACAGATGAGCCCTTACTATAGCTGATTGTGTCAAATATTTCTGTGATTTGATCCGGATTAGTCACCTCCTGTATAATTGGATGAGAACTGTCCAACGCATCTAATCTCATGACTCCGTGTAAGTCATCGTTTAGGAAGAATTGTTGAATTTGCCAATTGGGTTCACTGGCATTCTGTCCCCTGTATTCGATATATGACGCAAAACCTTTAATAATAATTATAATTTGCATTAATTAACAATTGAACATAAGCCACATTTGTTATGCATTTTATATCTCCTAACCTTCATTTAGCCATAAGTCGTCCCACCAGTCCATTGTGGCTAAGTTTCCAAACCACTAAACAAAAATTTGTTTTTAAAATAATTGATGAATAAATGAATAAAAATGATTTCAAGTTATTTATAAGACATAAAAGTCAAATATTTAGCTTTAAATTAGAATTTCATTAAACAAAAGTATATTAAACTTGAATTTTATTGATTAGAGAATATATTCTTTAGATTCATTGAATAAAAGAAAAATGTTTGCATACATTATGTGCCAATTCATGTGCAATAACCGCAGCCACTCTTTTCTGATCACTAGTGCTCGAATCAATTTCACTGTACAATAGATTTGTTTCTCTAAATGTGATTAAACCGAAATTCTCCATAGCACCCGAAACAAACACGGGTAAGGCTACTAAATCTATATTGAGAATAATTTGAATAATTATATTTATTATGCATTTTTATAACTTATCAATTAACCAGGACCAATTAGTCAACGCATATATCAATAACTGCGCTGAATTGGTTTTTGACTGACAAATAAATACCTAATTTCTCTAACGGATAATCGATTGCAAAAAAATTTTCATAGTATTCAAGAATTTTGATGGCAGTGTTGAGAGCGTATACAGTTCTGTCCAATTGGTCGGGTCTTGAAAATACTCTAACCTTCAATGAAAAAATATTTGTTTTTAAAGCAATGATAATTGATCAAGTTTATTATTCTATTGCTAACCATTTTTCCCCTCACTGTCGAGCCCTGTGTGTATTGAAAATCACTGATAACATAGGCCACTAAATATGTAGACATTTTCACTGTGCGATTGAATACGGTTTTCACTCGGCTCTCGTCTACCACTGTCTGATCGATTTGTATACCATTCGAGATTGCATTCAAATTTTTGTCGTGAATAACAGATATACTATAAGTTGCTTTCATATTGGGCTCATCGAAACAGGGGAATGCCTGTCGAGCATATGTGGGCTCGAATTTGGTTGCACTGAATTCTCTATACAAATGTGATTTAACAGTAGTTAAGAATATAGTTTCAAAAGATATTTTAATTAAATTCTATATGTTTTATAATATTTTTTAGAGAATATTTTAGAAATTACAATATATAACATTGACCTGTCTAAATTAAACATATTTGTATATTAGATCTTTAAACAAAAATAAGTATTGTCAATTTTTAAAATATAATGCATTTTTACAATTTTGATTTTTTATTTTAGTTTTATAATTCTAGAAAGAGTTGGCAAGAATTTTTAAAAATTATGCTATAAATATATGGGAACATGAAGGGTCTGAGAAATTTTGAGCATGGTAGTACGCCAAACTCATTGAAAACATCGAAGGATGTTGTTTTGCCTAAATCAAATAAATACTTTAAGTATGGGAAAATATTTGAAAATTGCCCAGTCTGAGATTTCATAACAGGTATAAAATTGGAATGCATCAATCATAATTCTGAATAATTTAAGAATTTGTTAAAGATGCTGCAAATTCATATTTATTAATTTTTCGCAATTTAATTTCAAGTTAACTTTGTCTCTTAATTATCTTAATTTTTATTTGATTAAAAAGTTATAGACATGAGATTTTTTGGTGCGATAACTATAAAATTATCTTTTACTTAAATATTATGCAAAAAAGGTTTGTGTAATAAAAGTATTTGTGTTCACCTGATTTGGTTATCAGTGTTCGTGTAATTACTTTTGTAGAAACCGATAATTTTGCCGATAAGTGAACCGTTGAATGAAAGCGATAAATGATAGACATCCCGAACCAATTGACTGTTCAGTTCGATCACGTGATACTGTTTCTGTTCATCATAGGTGAAGCTCTTTATTGGCAATTGTGCACCATTTTTGTCGGTAACAATTTCATTGGTCACAGTCAACAGATATGAGTGTATTTTAATCTGGTTTGTCGGCTCCGTTACCAACAGTTCAATATTGACTTCTCCACTAAATTGATTTGTATTATGATTTGGTTCTATAGTTAAGTCATAATGTTGTGGAAGCACTGCTCGAGGCAGCAGTAGATCGGGTGGTGGTGTGGGCGAGGACTCGGGTGGACTCGAGCCTACGCTTAGATCTGTGATCACATAAATTATAAACAAAATTATTTATAATTTTAATAAATAATTAATTCATAGAATAAATTATAAATAATTGTAATTTTTTATTTTTATTTTAAGCAAATTTTTTCTAATATAAAGTTCAATTGATCAAGGACTATTAGGAGTTATTGCAATGGCTGAAACTTTTCGAGTTTTAGCTGCGATAATGTATTGATTTATTTCACGTTCAAATAAAATATAAAATAAAACCATTGGAATTAATTTTAAAGCGATATGTAATATACCTGTTGTTGGTCTGGTATCATCTGGTATGCCTGGAGTTGGTGGAACTGGATTAGGAAGGAATTAGTAGAAATGAATTAATTAAAGTTAGACCGCAACAGTTTTAATTATTATTTAATATTGTCTTTAATTTTTCATATAATTATAATTTATTTATATTTCAAACGACTTACCATCTGATTGTCTATTCCTTTCCTTAATAAATGCGGCTAAAAATCCAATACTAAGTGCTAGCAATACAACAATTGTAATACAATAGAAAATAGTGGTCTTCCGAATGGTTTTGACTTTTTCTAATTTGCCCATAATTGCATTTACGAAATAATTTAAAACTCTTTATTTTTCACATAAAAATAATACTTTTTTTTGCACAGAATTCAAAATACCCTCTATATAGGTATATAGTATTAGAATTCCTGATACTATTTATTTAATTCTTTATAATTTATTATTAACAATAATATAAAAAATACTCTTCCAAAATAAATAAAACTTTTTTCTTTGCACTTCGACTATATGTTAAATGAGAGGAAACAAATATATGATTTAATACAAATGTCAATAACAGTTTCCAATATTTTGAGTTAAAAATTCATAACTTGTTTAAACAAAACAAACAGAATATTTGAAACTTTATTAAAAATTTATTAAACAAGAATTCGAAATTGAATTATTATTTAGAGTAAAGTATATTAAACCAATTTTTTTTATAAAAGAGTATTTATTTCATAATTAATGAATTGATGACAGAAGTTGTTATAATTAGAATATTTGGATATAATCCGAATAACTTATGTTTATTCGTGAAAAATCCTCACAAAACAAATATATAGAGAAAACTTATGCGAAAAATTCCTTATGTGTTAAAGTGATGAGAGATCGGTGTTTTGTATGAAAAATCATAAGAAGAGAAAACTCAAACCTTCTCATTAACACAAACAGACGAATACAAAAGAGATTTTGTTTGAATTGTTTGGATAAATAAGAAATAAAAAAAACTTAAAAGTCATCAGAAGAAGACTTTTTTCTGTTTCGTCATATATTTGTTTGGCGTCTCATTTGATTGTTATTATTATCATTTAATGTTCTTATATTTTTCATAAGCTTTTTATTGAAGTAATTATAACTTTTAGATATCACTTAAATGAGTGAGAACTTAGAGCACAGGAGAACTATTTAGGCCAAATAAATAATTTATATAAGTATTACTTTTAGAGATTTATATTTCTGCAGATATATCTCTCGCACATTTCACTTCTGTAAATTGTTTTATTCAATTAGATTTCTTTTATATTTATTTATTATTTAACTACTGTTTAATATAGAATATTAAATATATATTATATAAATTTAGTGCCAAAGAATAGTTGAGTACAGCAGTGCATAAAAACCTAATTTTATATAACTCTTCAGTTCAATTGGACACACAGTTTGAGATAAAGCAAATGACTATTAAATAGAGATACAGAATGAAAGTGAGAGAAGAATATAATTTAATTATATTTCCCTTTATATCATTGTTTTGAATGCATTATACTTTTCAAAGTCAACTCTTTATTTTACTTCTTATTATTATTTATTAAATTATTTATTAATTGGAATTCATATCATATTATTGGGTTGAAGAGGGAAGAAGAAGAAGAAAAAAAAGTTAATTAATTTTTAATTGAGAAGAAAATTCCGTTCTTTTAATTACCGGAATATAAGACTTACGTCAATTTTATTTCACTTATTATAAATTCAAAAAGTTGGCCAAAAGTCTTTTCTTTAATAGAACCATATTTTTTTTGATTTAACAATTATGTAATTTTCGCAATTAAATCCAGAAATTGATTTGTTGGAAATTAATCAGAAGAAAGACATTAAATTGTTTTTATTACTTATTTGATTACAACTCTCATTCTGTAACTCAATTTTTATTACGAGTTAATTAACTAATAAAAAAGGAGATTGAAAAAATATCTCAACAATTTTAATAACATCGTGACTATTTTTAAATATAATTACATATTTATTAAACATCTTAATTGCATTCTTTAGAAACAAAATTCATTTAAAGAAGCTTTCTTAAAACAGAACTGTTCTATTCTTTCATCAATAACAGTTAAAACTGAATAAAATAAAAAGTAAGTGCTTTTCTCACTTAAGATTCAACACAATGAGACCAGAGATTGGGAATATTTAAAAAACTTTCTCTCTTTTTAGAAGTGCAGTATATTTAAGTATAAAAATAAAAAAATTAATGTAAATCTTAAATAAGAAAAATAAAAAAAACAAGAAAAAGAAATGTTTCGTCACAAGACATCATGAATTATAATATTAAGTATTAGAAGAATACAATATAACTTCTATACAATTACAACATTAAGTTTTCTTCTTTCTATTAAATGGGAATGATACTTTACTACAAGGCTTTGAAAAATCAGGGAATTATTTAATTAGACAGTTGTCACTGATTAAGAACAAAACAAATATCTGACTTTTAAAAAAGAATGAAAATTAAATAAATGCATGTTTAAAAGTTTAATTAATTCGTTCGTTCTCGACATTTCAAGCTCTTATGCATAGCAATTGCAAACTTGCTGCACTTTCTAAGATTCAAAGCATATTTCAATTTTGAGCTCTTTCCTCACACAAGTGTACTGTGAATTAATGCAGATTTATGTAATGTTAGCTATTTGTTGAATGAAGTCTCAGAAGATAGACTTTGCAAATGATTGCGACCCACGTTCTTTTGCTCAAAAGTAAGGTATAAAAGTTTCGTTATATAACTTTGCTGCTCCAGTTTTAAAATATATTCAATTGTTTTTCATAATAATTTTTCATACTTCATTTATTTCTAAACTATAACTTTAAAGACACTGAAATCATTAATTCAATTTTAAAATAGTTTATCAATCAGACAAGTTTATAATTTTGCTAACGGTAAAAGCTTGCATAATTCAACAACTATATTTGATCAAAATCGAATCTGGATAAAATCTAATGCCGCAATAATAAAATTAATATTCATTAAGATGAGAGGCGTACTGTACTTTATTTCTAGAAATCGCATAGAAGTTTTGTATCAATAATAATAATGTTTTTTTTATTTTTATTTTTATTTTATTTTTTTTTTTTTTTTTGATTAATCGATAACATTTATAATATTATAACTTAATTGATGAGAATCTAGACTTTTTTCACTCTTTTTTATGTAAACTCATTCTTCTCTTTTCAATATCTCTCTCCTCAATTACACATTTATATGGCATTGAAATAATTTTAATTCATCGCTGCTATAATATAATATTATTACTGTAAGTACTGTTTCAGTAGTGGCGATAAATGAAATTTCTTTCAAATATGTTAATTAAATTCAATGTTATAAAGTAATTCCACTTCAATGGATATGATTTATTTAAGGGTCACCAAGATATATAGAATGCTAACTTTGGAATAATAGAAAAGAAGAGTTTTCCATAAAAACCGGTATTTGCAAAACTTGAGCAACGATTTAAAATTAAGTTTAAGCCCAAATGCAGGGATTTTCAGGTTTAACATAAATTGAATATTTTAGGAATCTATGATTATTATACAGATTATAAATGTGACCATTGTGTTTTATAATTCGTTGAGATTAGCTAAAAAGATTGATCAAAATTGCAATATTTTCATTCATATATATATGAATAATTTCCACCAGGTCATTTTTCTCATTTTTACAGATCTATCTTTTTGGATCATTTTATGTAATACTGAACAATTTATTCTTCATCATGATGTCTTACCAAGTTCAAATTGTGTAATATTATGACATACATTACTCAGCGAATAGACCACACAGGTGCTTTTACTTTTTTGTGTAAAGTGAAAAATGGTAGGAAAAAATTCTTCTTTAACTGTGCGTAAAATGATTTATATAAGTCTTTTTCGATATAACGATTTTTCTAAGTATCAATACCATCAATATCATAGACAAGGTCTTCGACAGCAAGGGGTATGATTCAAACATTATAGTATTGCAGTATATGATGCATAAAACACAAATGTAATTAAAATAATTGCAGGGGTCAAGCAAATTTATTTTTACAATATTTAACCGAATTCACAGCGAAAATAAAGTAGTTTAAGTGAATATTCTGTTTTTGGTATTCTATGAGGGAGTAGTACTTTTAAAACTAGGGTATGAGTTATCACTTTTGGAAATAATTCACATTTCAAACTAAAGTCTCTTTTCTATGTCTATTAATTACATTAACTATAATAATTAGCATCAATAGAATCATTTTCTTAACCTTTTTATTTTAATCTTTTCGTAAAAGCTATACAAATTTTCCATTTGTGTGGGAAAACAGAACATCGACTTATAAATTATAATTATGTTAGCAATTCACTATTTATTGAAGAATATGTGCTTACAGCTTAACAGATACGGCAGATACGTTAAAGCAGGTATTAAATTAAGCAAAAACAATCTAAATCAATTATGATAAAAACTTATTGAGCTAAATTAAATTGAATTTAATAATTTAAACGAGTTGATTTATTTCAAAGTACTATATAAAATATATTACTCCAAAATACTAGATGGAAGGAACATATACTTACTGTAGAGCTGATTCCGATATCTGATTAGCACAATATACAGCTTGGATCATTCAAAAGAGGACACGATATAAACCCTGTTTTTACTTGTCCATATATTGTTAATCAATAATGTTTTATTTTTAAATAATTTTCAATACAGTATTTAAGGATTAATCATTTTTCGGATTAATACAATTCAAACATTTTAAACTAATGATTCATTGACACCGATGAATATATTTCACACTCCTTTTATAGTCAATAATAATTGATTTGATAGGTTTTATCTATGAGTATGGAATATATTCATCACTATTAATGAATCTTTAGCTTAAAAAGTTTGAGTAGGGATGTGTTTCGGGGGTGTTTGAAGGTGTGAACTTTAGAAAAATCAGCATTAAATCTCATTTTATATCCAAACCAAGAGTTCAAATGAAACAATAGGAATATATTTGTAAAGCTAACAAAAAGTCGAATCAAGTCATATACAATTCATTCTTCAGCGGTAAATGGCCAGCGCCGACAAAATCCCGACTCTAATGGACACACCCTAGTAATATATGGTTGAACTGATCTTTGAAAGAGAGTTAAAAATTTGTGCCTTTTATCTCATTTGATCACTTGGCTTAGCTATAAAATGTGATTTAATGCTGATTTTTTAAATGTTTGCACCCCCTAAAAACTCCCTGAAACACCCCATTGGCATCTAATAATTTCAGATTTTACACATAATTTGATGCAAAATCTTATAGGAATAGTCAAATACTCAACTACTGCTTGAAACCCTACTGAATTTAATTGAGAATTATTGAAACATAAAACATTATTGATAAACAATATATAGACAAGTAAAAACAGGATTTATATCGTGTCCTCTTTTGAAAGATCCAAGCTGTACATTAACAGCTGAAATCAAATTAGAAAAAATATAACCAGAGTTAGGAAAAATCTTTTATTCTTGTTTTTGTAAAAATAGCATAATATAAGAAAA
>JAQFXN010000193.1:0-26805 GCA_034693365.1 Liacarus xylariae | reverse complement strand
AGAAGTAGTATTTGTCGGTTTCCAAAATTTTAATACAAATTTTGATGTCATCAGTCGTTTTACAGAGTGAGCATGTTTAGGGTCATTCATAAAATATATTTTGTTGAAATAGGGGCATTATAAATAAATAACGGTATCACTTGCCTGATTGCGAATAGCCATTTTGTTACACTCATAAATTATACCTCATTAATCAGACAAAAATTATGTCATCCTACAATTACGTAGCGTGAACATATCTGAGCATCTGCATTAGTGCGCTTCCATCATTGGTATGTGCAAAAATTACGTCGTATAAATCTAGTATAAAGATCTTCATCTATAAGTTACGTAGTATCACGTGGATGCGCATGCACTTTGCAGAAATGAAGGCGCTGCCATTTCGATAAATTTCATAAATTACGTCCCTTAAATCAGACAAAACTATGTCATAAATAAATTACGTCAATTTATTATGTCTGCATACGCTATACGGAAAAATAGTAGGCTGCCATTTTAATACAATTAATAAATTACGTCGCTTTAATCAGAAGAAGCAACGACATATATAACTTTTCCTATGGGAGCTGGATGATTACAACTGTTGTCTATGAAGATTTACACCAGTTGTTTATGGGGACTTATTATTGTTAACTATGGGGACTTACATCAATTTTCTATGGGGACTTACAACAGTTGTCTATAGGGACTTACACCAGTTTATTGTGAGAGGGGGGCGGATACATACATATACACATCAGAATTGCCAAATCTATTATTCCGAATCCCTAAAGGAATAAGATCTGTAAATTATTTAGTTTTTAAATCAAATTATAGAATTTATTTATAAAAGTGTTCATTATTTTAAATATTAAAATATTAATCAAATTATGATTATAATTATCAGAGACCAAAAATATAGAAATTTTAATCATAGCATGACACATATATTTTCAATTAAATAAATTTATGGGACAATAATGGGCAGATATTTAAGAAAAAGGATTTTATTAAATAATATATAACCAATTAACGATAATTCAATATAATAAATGATTGAGAAAGAGTATTATTTAATATGATTTTATTTTTAAAAGTACATTTCTGACATATCAGTAAATATTGATGGTTATTTGTCATTATAGGAAAAATAATTTAATAACATATTTAAAGAATTATTCTACTTAAAATATAAAGTTAATTTAATTTAATAAATTATATATGTTAATTATCCTCAAATTTAATTTCTTATTGAATAATTTTGATTCTATTTAATAGCAAATAATTATAATTTATATTGTTTCTATAATTTATAATCTGGAAATTTTCTCTTCTTAAATTTTAATATAAGGAGATAGAGGACATTTTTCATATTTTTCCAATATTACACTATTTTGTCCCTAATTTATTCGAAGTTATCAAACATTTTACAATAAGATCCAGTTAATGAATTGTGCAGTGAACATAGTTAATAAGTTTATTGTTATAACGAGCAGAGTCTCAGGAACGAGGATAAATATAACTAGTATATCTGTATTCTTATCAGGTATAATTAACTATAAACTGTGCTAAAAAATTTTAGAGAAACCCTTGAGTTTCATTATAGAAGTCTGTAGTGAAGCTCAATGTAAATGTCGTTCTATTACTACAGCAGTCGACACTTATTATGCAATCTCAAAGTGGATTACTATAGCGATAATAGTCTTACGTGTCAGAGGGTTCAGTAAAAAATAAATTTAATTAAAAAATATAAAATATTCACTTCCTTCCCGGCATTAATAAAAGAAGCACATCTGGAATCCCCACTACAATGGCTAATCTGAATGTTTTCCTAATTATTGTCATTTTGGGTATTAATACCCTTAATATCAACGCACAGCCGCCTTCGGGTAATGTATTTATCAGTTCTTATTTCTTAAGTCTAATAACAAAATAAATATTATCTTTAAAGCAATAAAATGAAAATACTTGAAAAAAAGTTTATATAAATTCGAATCAACATTGTTTCCAGGAGAGTGTGCTTGTAATAAAGTAGGTGAATGGTGTGGTCGAGAGGCCCTTCCTAGTGGCAGAGGGGCACTGTCGGGCAATTGTAATATTTCCTTAATATTTACTTGTGACTCCATAGGTTCACCAGCTACAATCAATCTAGAGAAAAACTACATCTGTCCTCCGGGTATATATTTATTAATTTTTATTTTTTAAGTCTAATAACAAAATAAATTTTAACTTTTAAGCAATAAATTGAAAATATTTGAAAAATGTTTTGTAAATTCCTAATCAATTCTAATCAACATTGTTTCCAGGAGAGTGCACTTGTAACAAAGTGGGAGAATTTTGTGGTCGAGAAGCCTATCCTGGCGGCAAAGGAGCCGTATCGGACGATTGCGAGCGTATTGCAGGATATACTTGTGACTCCATTGGTTCACAACCTACAATCAATCTTAAGCTATCAAATCTCTGTCCTCGGGGTATGTTTTTATCAGTTTTTATTTTTTAAGTCTAATAACAAAATAATTTCATTTTAAGCAATAAATTGAAAATAATTGAAAAATGTTTTGTAAATTCCTAATCAATTCTAATCCACATTGTTTACAGGAGAGTGCACTTGTAACCAAGTAGGAGGATGGTGTGGTCGAGAGGCCTATCTTGGTGGAAACGGGGCACTATCGGGCAATTGTAATAGTTCTGTAACATATTATTGTGCCTCCATAGGTACATCACCTGTAGTCAAACTAGAGGCACCTGCATATATGTGTCCTCCGGATATGTATTTATCAGTTTTTATTTTTTAAAATCTAATAACAAAATAAATTTTCACTTTTAAGCAATATTTGAGAATTCCAAATAAATTCTAATCAATGCTATTTCCTGTAGTGTGCATTTGTAATCAGCAAGGACTATTGTCTGGTATAGAAGCCTATCCTGGTGGCAACAGGAAACTATCGGGCGATTGTGCTTATGATATATTGTATACCTGTGATGCCATAGGTCGTCGACCTACTGTCGAACCAGGGCTACCAACTCATTGTTAAAATTGATGAAAAAGTGATTTTGATCCAGGATGTTTATTTATTTTATATTTTACAAGTTAACAAATATATAGCCTGGCGTAAAATTTAGAAATCACTTAAATTAATCTCAAAATATACTACAATTCCATTGGATATGTGAAGGCATTGATTATGACTTTGTCTATACCTATATACAGCTTTAATCATTTAAAAAGAGCCACGTTGTGCTACCTTTATATTAAGTCCATATAATTGTAATACAAATATTTGCCTAAAATTCCATACTTTAATTAGCATTCAATACCAGTTCAATATTCTTACTTATATTCAAATGTTAAAGATATTGATCATTACTATAGGAAAATATATGACAATTAATGTAAAGTTTTCAATGAAACTATTTGTTGCAATTATATGGACTTAATATAAAGGTAGCACAATGTGGCTCTTTTTAAATGATTAAAGCTGTATGTGTAAGAATTGTAAAAGTGATTCTTAGATTCACTAATGTTAACGATTGTTCTATAGTTTAATAATACCAAAAGTTAAAAATAATTCAATTAAACTAAAGCTTTAATAATAAAAATAGTCCTTCATTTGTGTTTACTCCACATTAAATTACTAATTTATATTCAGCGCAATTATAATTGTAATACAGTATTTTTCCACTTATAGCAGAATTCAGTTGTAGCAATACATTTCTAAAGCACCTGCTGACTCCATTGAGCTTTAGTGTTGCAGTATAATTTCACTTATAGTCCAACTCATCGGTGAATCAAGGATAAGTTGCTATAACTGAATTCTGCTGTATGTGAATTAAGAGAATAATATAATAGTAGTGATTTTTAATTAGATATAATTCAACAGTTTGAACTTAAATCAACCCTTTCAAATAAATAAGAATAGCTTTATAATTTAAAATGAAATTATAAAATTAAAAACATTTCAAATTTTAATCATGTTGAGATTTCAAAATTTTTTAAAAAAATATAAATTATAGGCTGATTGTTTTTTTACTATATTTTCTTCTGATAATTTTAAAAATAATCCAAATGAATTGTTATTAATACTTTCACTAAATAATGCACAATTTCCCATTCAATTCAACCTCTTAAACATTCTCTCAAAGCTTCTTCCTAAATTTTTTTCTTACAGAGTTTAATTTTTCATAATTTGCTTATATATTTACAAAAAGGAATTTATAATGTTGCAATTCTTATATATCTAAATTCTGCAAATGTAAAATAACAATCAATACATTGTGTTGTGTATTGATTGGTAAAATACTAGCTTATAGTAGTTGTCAGGGTTTGATCATGAGTTAAATGAGTTATCTATTCTTTTATTTAATTAATTTACTCAAGATATACAAGCTTTTGTTATGGATTTTTATATATATTTGAAAACTACTCATTGAGATGGTCAATTTGATACCATACTCGATAAGCTATGGCAAACTTTAATACTAGGAGAAAATTCAGGGGAAATTTTGAAAATTCTAATTAATGTCAAAATATCTTATTGAACTAAGTCAAACTATGAATTTAAATAATACCTAAACAATTATGATTAGTCTAATACAAATAAAACTAAAATAATTATTTTGCTTAAACCTATATCATAACCTGAAAATAATTTGCGCATTATGCGGTAAGTGCTCTCAATGTTCTGTAACTGGGTGTATAGAAAGCTAAATGCAACCTAAGTTTAAGGTATTGCAAATTACCCTTTTACCTTTTGCGCCGCAAGAAAGAATTGTATCTTTCTACTTTACTTGAATTTTGTATACTTTACTCTGACATTTTGAGAAAATATTCTTAAAATATCCCCATTTATATCTCCTGAATCACCCGATCTTGGAAATCCCTGTCTATTAACGGAGTTAATTCAATTAAAGAATAAGAATAAAATACAAATAGTTAATAATTTTCAATAATTTACTAACATTTTTTATAAAATTGAACATTCGGGAGTTTATGCTATAATTGAATGCATATTTACCTTAACTGTGCATTGAAAACCTATTGCTATAACTGAATTTCTGCTATAAGTGAATTGCTATAACTGAATGTATTTAAGATTAAAACCTCATCCGAGTCAGCCGGTGCTTTAGAAATGTGCTACTACAACTGAATTCTGCTATAAGTGCGACTGCTATAAGTGGAAAAATACTGTAAATATATTCAGTTATAGAAATTCACTTATAGCAGAAATTCCGTTATAGCAATAGGTTGTCTGTTCACAGTTAAGATAAAAAGTTTCAATTATAGCATAAATCATCTGAAAAGTACTATATTGTATAAAATGTTAGTAAATTTTAAAAATTTATTTACTATTTGAATTTTATTCTTGAGTATTATAGAATCAACCCTGTTTATAGCTCTGCAGTACTTCTCGTATAGGAAATTTTGATTTTTGTTTAAATAATACGCACAAAATTTTAAAACTCTTTTATGCAATTCAAATAAAAGCTAAAATATCTGATCAGTGATCACTTTCTTTCATTACATTTATTCAGAAAATATTAATCTTGTGAACAAATTAGTAATCACATGAAATTTTAAAATAAGGTTTGAATTTTTATTTCAAATAACAATTAAATTACTTATTTTTATTTTTTATGTGGAAATGACTTTGATATTCACTTAATTTTTATTTAAGACTTCACAACTTTAAGTTGAATTAAATTTTTTCGCGTAAATATATATATCTAGCATATTGTCCACAACTTTAAATTTTCGCTAAATAACATTTTATTCAGATAATGCGCACATTATAGGGGATTAACAGGCTACTATCTGTTAATTTAATTGTATTTATTTATTTAAAAGATGAAATATTATTAACTAAATATATAAACAAATTATGAAAATGAGAAACTCAGAATGAAAATATTTCTAAAGAAATATTCAAAGAATATTTCTGAGGTTTACCTGCATGGGAAAGTGTGAATTTTTGGCAAGAATTAATAAGGAATATATTAACATTTGTGTGATTTTACTTATGTTTTGACAAATGATACTTATTAAAATTAAGAATCATTTTGATTAATTTTTAAATTAACAGACGGAAATATGTTAACAAGCTAATAACCTGTAATTTATATTTTTATAATTTATATTTCAGAAAACTGCATGATTTTAAAATTAATCTGAATAATAGGTTTATAACAAATAATTCTATAAAAGAATTTATGGTATAATTAATGAAATAATGCAATTATTCATAAAATTATTGCTAAACTTGTAATAAAATTATAAATTTGCATATAATTTATAAAACTATACTCAATTATTTAAAGGTTGTGCCAGAATATGCCAAGTGCTCAATTCTCACTTATTAAAAATCATTGCTCTAATAGTGCCTTATTTCACATATTGCAGAATTCAGTTATTCCTGTTTCACCAATGAGTTGCTATGAGTGGAATTATACTGTACTGTAATTGACCCTGATTCTTCTTTATTAAAGGTAAAATTTCCGGCTTTTATAATAACCGATAACTGTGTTGACCTCTACTTCAATAATATAACGTTTTTAAACATAACATTTAAAGGCTTTAAAAGCGCTAAACATTTAAAGCGTTTGTTTTAAATGAGATTTCGTTATATTTTTTAATTTTGTTTATATTTTAAATAATGGATAACAACATTGATTTGAATGATATAATGAATAGCATTGAAGGGATCGGAGAAAGGAATGCATTCTCTAATGAGATATTAAGTCCGAACACTCTTAACGGTTCCAATGAGTTGGACACCAATGAAGACATTGATTGCAATGAAATCATTGAAGAGATGAACACAAATACCAGTATTAATGACGAAGAGATGTCATTGGGTTTGGTCGCCGACAGAGAAGACAGAGAAGTCACTCAATCGGACATCAGTTGCCAACTCTTGACCGACACTCGAATGGAGACCAAAACCACTCCTTCTCTACAATTGAAACAAAACATAAGTAAAAAACGAAATTTGTTTGGAATTGAAAACAGAAAACAATTATTCGTTAATAATATTTGTAATTATAAGACAAAAGACAATTATTTTGACAATAGTTTGGGTTTATCTCCCGTTAAGAAAGAGTTCATTAGAGGCTCTCAATTGAGTTTTGCAGTCAATAAATCGGTTCCGAGTCTTACAGCCGTTGAAAGTGAGTCAACAGTTGTTTGAATTGTTTTGAAATTAATTTTAATTCCAATTATTTTGCAGACAATGAAAACAATGAATTCAATTGGGATTTGAATTCAATTCAATTCAATAGTTTTGAATCAAATGACAAACCGTTTGGAAATGAATTGAAATTAAGTGACGAAAGCTTTAAATCTTTGAATAACTGTTCAGATCTTGACCTCAAAACCAAAGAACAAGCAATAGATGTCAATCAGACCTATAGGTCCCCAAACTCTGAATTCGACGGCAAAACAATTAATAATTATTTCAAACAATATTCAGAACCGCTTTCTTCAATTGAATCGTTTGGAAATTCATTTGATGTCAAAACCAAAAGCACTGATAATTCGATAAAAACTGAAAGTTATTTGTCTTTAATGAATGAATCGTTTGCTTCGGTTTGCAATGAAATCAATTCTTCTGACAATACGTTACAAATCGTTCAAAAAATTATTGAACGAAAGAATAGAAAAAGAAAATCCATTTTTAAAAATTCTTTAACTCCTTCTGAATGTCATTCATTCACTCCGAGTACTAATTCAACGTTTAATTTAGGCGTAGAGAGTGCCAGTGCTGTCGCTTTAAATGATAAAAGTGTGGTGACCTCTGGGTTGGGAACACTGACTACAGTTGGAGCACAAACCTATTCGATGCCGAATTCAAATATCAATAAATCGATTGGATTATCAAATGCCAACACTTTAAATCTGAACCAATTGTTGTCGGTTTCGCCAAACGTCTTGACCCTTACAATCGGGTGTTTCGTTACGTTTCGACTCAATTACTTAAAAGTCAAGAATTTGTCGATTACTTCATTCAAAGCTGAAATCAAAGTTCACTCAAATGTCGACGTTTTGAATAATTTGGACATAAAATATCCGAAACAAGTGATTAGTATTCCGGCCTTTTTTGATGGTCTGCTCAGCGATCAAATAACAATCACTCCATTAAATTGCGGTTCCTATACATTAGTCTTTGGAATATATTTGTCGATAGAAAACATTAATTTACCGCTCAATCCACTGTCTATTGTTTGTCACATCAGATCAGAAGAAGTGGTAATCAAAAGACCGCTATTTTCTACCAATAGTTCGCAAATAAATTATAATTTATTCGAAAACACTATTGAATACCAAACCATTGATTTATGCATTTCTAATAAGCATTTCTTTAGTGAAATTCCACTCAAACTGTCTTTAGAGCCAAACAAGTGCTTAATGTTTGAGCCCCTATACAGACATCCGGACAGTGCTATTCATACGTTCCGCTGTTTAGATCCGAGAACATTGTTTTTAGTGACTAAAACGCAATACCAAATGAGAATTCCTATTCGCACCCATTCCTCTAGTGTTGGCAGTACTGAAGCCAGTCTAACGGTGTCCACCGATTCAGACAGAAGTCATGTTTTGGCAATAATTCGATTGAAGGCCACATTCTGGCCAAAGGTATGTTTTAAAGATATTAGAGTTTACTTTATTTTCAATTCAAATATCAATTTTCAATCAATTGTAGAATGAATTGACTGAAAGTTTACTTCAATGTTCTGAAACATCTGTTTGTTTACTGAGAGGTCAATGGAAACGAATTGAGTTCCGAAATAAGTCTGACAATAGTCTGATTCGCGTTAGTCTTAAGTGCTTAAGAGATAAACATTTAATCAAAGGATTTATTAAATTTTCATCAAATCAACTAATGATTGCACCGAAAGGAAAGGATTGCATTGGTTTAATGGTTGATGAGAAGACAGTCTTAAAGACTGATAGTCAGTATTATATCTGTGCGCAATACGACGGGGGTTTTGGCAAATCTACGTCTGTTTTGATTGCAATTGCAATCATTTAATTAAGAAATTTATTTTCAGAAATATTTATTACTTTTTAATAGATTTTATTTTTAAAATCAATTTTAAGTCAAATTATTTTTAAAAACTTAAGTCAAAACAATACAATTTTGTTTATATATAAACTTATTCTTTATTTTCATCTTTAAATTGATTTGAAGTTTTGTGCCAACAATTCAATTATTGTATTTGAGAACTAATAAAATCAATGTTTGAATAATAATAACTCGAATTTTTATTTAAATAACTCATAATTATATATATAATCAACAAATCATTTAATGTTAATTTAATGCTAATTAATGAATGCAAGTCTACTCTACCATAAGTTACTGAATATATATTTATACAAATAAATTTGAGTTCATATAAGTATTTCTATTCTCTATATTTTTAAATATTTATGAAATTGTAGTTCAAATCGGATTTTTAAGAATCCGTTTTTGTCTGTAATCATATACTTTTCGACAACAAAACACTAATTCGGGAAAAACACGGGTCGGAGGCAAACGATTAGCTCTGGGGTATGACTCTTCCAATACAGGAACCACTGTTGAGAAGGGAGACGTAAGAGAGGCGGAAAGAGGCGACTGCTTTACCACTTTTGAACGTTTGTATCGACAAAATTCATTGTAAGTGAGAACATAGCACTTGTCGTCAATACAGGCCACACTGTTGGTGTCCCTGTGCTTCGATGCGAATATCTCGCCCACCATTTCATTGGAGTAGTATTCGAGATCCGTGTGCTCCGGCCTGTAGTACCACAACAAACTCATCATCATTTCACCTAAACATATAAAACCTTTTAATTGCTTTCCAAAACATTTGGTCCAAACCTTCAGGCGTTTCCCAAAGAGCAGCGATCTTAGCGACAAAGGGTAAGTCTGTCCTTCGCGGCCCACTTCTCAATAGAACACAATCCCTGACTCTAATCAGGTCCCCCTCGTTGTGCCGAATCGCTGGATAACACTTCCGCAAATACGACTGCTCTTCGTTCTAAACAACGGTTCGAATCGTTTTTATATAATTGAAACTAATTTTCGTTCAAATTGTTATCAAACAAACAAAACGGGGCTTACATTGAGATAAACGTATTTGTCGACTGGCATTCCCTCCCACTGCCAGCCATGAGAGCAACGCTTTTTGTTTTGTTTTCTTGAAGGCAACAGACGAGGCGATAGGGATGGCATCGATGGCAATGACACCGAAGGCAGTGATGTGTTTACCGAAACGCAAACTGTTTTTGTGCTTTTCTGTTGAGAAACCGGTTTATTGATTGAATTCGTTTTATTTAAGTTCGAAGGCGTTAATGCATTCTTAAGACTCTTAAGTGCAGACACTTCTGACTCATTGCCGGACAAAAGTGTCTGTGAATTGTTGTTATGGACGACAACCACTTCATCGCCTTTTCTGTTTGCACTCGGCTTTAAGAGCAGAGATTTCTTTCTTCTGTCGCTCTTGTGGTCTGACTTATTGGCCTTTTTGGGCGTTTGGAGTCCAACTGTAATGACAGGTGTTTTGTCGGTGTTTTGAGACATTCGAACAGAACTATTGGTTGAATCACAAAATTGATTTTCAGATATTGTCTGAAAGTCGTCTTTACTTTGAGGCGAACACTGAATACTTTTGGATATATGTAATCGAGAGCTGTCACTCAATGGTTGTGCGACAGAAGGGTTGGTGTCATTACCGGTATTTAATTTAATGTTTTTATTCAAAAAAGTCATTTCATTGTTCAGGATTTGATTTTCATTTGTGGGGAACTGTTGTTCGCTATTAATGATCGTCGGCTGTGAGTAATGAACGCCTGGATTCACGAGAGTATATGTTGTGGCGTTTGGACCTAACGTACCACTGGTTTGGGGTAACGCTTGGAAGAAGACGGCCTGAGATGGCCTCATAGGTGTCTGCAACTGATGGAAAAACTGTGTGCTCTGAGGGAACTGTTGAGTCATTTCGTTTTGGAATGTTTGGGTGCTATGGGTTTGAAGATTCGGGTCTGAGAACTGAGAGCTATTGTGGAGATGAGTCACTTGAGGTGAGGGCGGATGGAATGGAATCGGTTTATGTATAAGACAGGGGTCATGAAAGGGCTGCAATAGAGGTCCGGCCGGTTGATAGAGTCCCGGATGAAAATAGTTGAAAGGGTTTTGTGTCGGATGTGAATGCGTTGCGAAGTGAGGCACCGAAAAGGCACTGCTATAGTGTGTCGGATAGGGTTCGGACAAATTGATTATTGACATTGGGTTTAGTGGGTGTGGAGAAGAAGTCATCGTTTGGTATTGATTGTTGTGCACCTGGACTATAGGTGCGGCTCCGGGAAAGTTGTAATAAGTCGGTTGTCCTGAGTTGGAAGACGAGAGAATAGGCGCCGGAACTACATGTGCCGGTGCGCCACTTATATGGACCTGCATTCGAGGCCCACTACCGGTTGTGGGCGTTTGTTGAGGGGCTGTAATAGTTGTCACATTAGCTATGGTCGAGCCGTTGGATGAGTTGAAAGTGGTCTGCATTTCAATTGTCGACTTCGTCTGCACCTGATATTTATGGACAACCGCTGAGTCTCTTTCAAGAATGGAATCGATTTTATGTCCGCACTTCTTGTCCTGAGATGTGTTAATGTGAGTCACTTTTGTCACCTGAACTTTGGTCGCTTGAAATCCCGAGAGTTCTCCGCCGGAAACCAGACTTTTGTTGTCTTTTCCAATACAGTGATTGCGAGTACTTGTGTTTCGATTGTGAACGGCTTTCCGTTTCTGCTGTGCCTTTTGGTCCCTTTCCAGTCGTGCAATACCTAAGAGTCTGTCTTTGATTTTATTGCTTACTTTCAATTGTTTGACGCTTTCAATGGACTCGTGTTTCTGTGCTTTAAGTATAACACTCTTCGCTTGTGAGACACGATTCACGTGAAGGCCATTAATGCCATTCATTGTGGGATTCATTTCAAATCGCGAAACCGTTTCACTAATTGTCTCCATTTGGCCGATCATCTCAATAGAACTGTTCGATTCCACTGATTTACTTCTCTTAACCCTTTCGGGCGAATAACTGGCGGCCATAATAGCACTGGCATTAAGACTGGCCATCCGTTTGCACTGTCGGGTGTCTATAATCTCAATGTTGTCGTCAATGCGTTTGCGTTTTCTAATCGCCAATTGCTTCTGACTCTTGTCCACCGCTACCAATGCCTTACATTCCTTATCATTTTTGGTTTGGTTTGCCTTTCCTTTTGTACTAATCTTTCGTTCGTTTTTATTGTTTTTATATCTTTGTCTGTCATTGGATTCATCACTGCTTTCGTCTATTATATCATTTTTTTCGCTTTCATTTTCACACAAAAGCCTCACTTTTGCGATGGCGTTAAGACTCGCCAATCGATGTCCTCTTCTAACTGTTGGGGCCTTTTTAGACCATTTCTTCTGTTCCTCTTTGTTTGAAGACTTTTTACTATTTGTTTTGTTATTAGATTTTTTCGATTTATTGTTATTTTGTTTCACTTTTTGTTTTTGATTTTTCACTTTTTTCTCCGTTTGTTTAGAACTGGAATTGTGTTTACTTTTCGGAACAGATTTTCGTATTTTATTTGTTTTAGTTTTTTGTATAATTTTTTTAGATTTCGAAGACTTTTCACTTTGTTTTTGTTCTTCTTTTTTACATTTTTTGGATTTAATTTTAAAATTAGTTTTACTTTTCGGTTCAGAGTTTTGCTGTTTCTCTGATTTATTAAAACATTTACTGCTATTCAATGATTTGACACAATTAAGTGTTGGAAACAATTTTGAACATAAATTCGTTGAGTTTTGACAAATATTTTTTTGACTCAGTTTTTCGTTGTCTTTAATATTCAGCGCTATTGTGTCGGAAATCTGTTTTGAATTCTTATTTTTATTTAAATTATTGTTAATATTATTAATGTTTTTCATTTTCAAATCTTCTTTTTCTAATTTAGTTTTACTATTATTTCTGAGATTTCTTTTAACAACTTTTTTCAATTTTTTATTGGTTTTAGTTTTGACTCTTTTGGCGATTTCTTTAATCCTTTTAATCTTTGTTTTATTAGATTTATTGTTATTATTATTAGTTTTTTTGTTTTTATTATTTCTATTAAAACTATTTTCTGTCTTTCGTTCAGATGTTCGCCAATTCTTAACATTAGTTCTTATATTAGGACTCGATTTCTCTGCTTTTTTATCTTTAATTCTCTGATTATTAGACTTATTCTGTTTGGAACCGATAGAACCGACACTTTTTGTATCAATTTTTCTCTGCTTTTCACCGGAAATCGACGACTGAGTGATGGGAAGTCTTCCTCTTCTTGTTATCAATTGCTTATTCTTTTCGACGTTTACTGAATTCACTTTCTTTTGATTCCTTTCTTTTGCAGCCTTTTTGCTGATCATTATTATGCTATGACTTCACAAGAGTTTATTATTTGTATCAATACTTTTGGGCACAGAATCGCCAAAAAAGCACTTCAATTGGATTCAAATTAGAAATAAGTCAAAGTCAGAGCTCATAACCAAATATTATGTAATTTAGTCGACATAACAGTGCTTTTTATGTACGACTAATATATAAATTCTGCACTCACTTTGTATACATACAGTTCCCCACATACGAGTGCACCACTAGTGCACCAGTGCTTCGCTGAGAGGATATGCATTGAGTGAGTGTAGAATTTATAAACATTAAAGTTCACGTATTTGTAATCAATAATAATTAAAAATAACAAATATTGTGGTCATTCGGACCAAAGTAGCACTTTATAACAGTCATGGGTTACTCAGTTATAGCATATATTCACATAAGCCCTGTCTAATTGTGAGATAGCACAAGCAGCTATGCAATATCGAATAACTATACCTGAACATATTGAACCACATAATGGCAATCTATGCAAACAATTGTCACTTTAGACCTGCTTCTGGTCAGTGGTTATTGCATTTATTTCAAGTGCAGAAGATCTGAGTCCTAACCAATTGTTTGCATGGATTATCACTTATTAGTTAATCTTGTAGTTTGTTTACAATACATAATATTGGATTAGAAGCTCTGCATTAGTATTGAATACTTTGAATACTGCATTAGAGTAACAATAATCCGATCCATTGAACAGATAATAGCAATAATTATCACAAAACAAAACAAATATTAAAAGAAATTCAAACTAAAACTGAATAAATGTAAAAATGAATGAATATTTGAAGAGAAAATCAAAATTAAATATCGATTCAAAGCCTTTAAATATTTTGATTATAAAACCTCTTGCGTTGCACTAAAACTACTTCAAGTCGTGTATTGGCGTTGAAGACGAGTTTCGGATGAACTCGACTACTGAACAGAGTATTAATTGTGTTCTACCAGTCCTATAGACTTAGGATAGGATAGGATAGCATAGCCTAACCTACAAAAGCATACAACAGATGATCCGACAATAAAAGCAAGTTTTGGTTCCGATCTTCTGAACTGAACTTCACTGAAACCTCCACTCGTGTAGGGCTAAGTTCAAAGACCTGAATGCTTACAACTCAGAGCACAGTCTATAGAGCATAGAGTTGGGCTCGATTTGCACCACAGATTGGAAATGCAGTCATAATTACATTGAGTGACACAAACAGGCAATCATTGCATTGCTTTACACCACAACTCATTCACTGCAGACCTGCGAATGAATTGTATGAATAAATACTCAATTGATTGCAAACCTTTAAAAAATAAATGTAAATAAAGTCAACGCATACACAAACATATGTACTATATTTGGAGCACATTTAGGGGCGAATATTGTTTATAAAAGATTTCAACATTAAACTATTAAAGGGTTAGTTATTTTAAATTTTATTAGAGATCAAGAAAAAGAGATAAATTAATAGACAAACTATTATATAAATAAACTATTGATTTGTATTTATTTACAAACTATAGACAAATAGAGGCAATGATTAAAAGGATATAACTTTAATTTAAAGCATAACGTAATCTAATAATAGGTATAATATTAAACCAAAACAACAGAAATTGTGTTTTTGAACAAAAATATTTCAATTTGTTTGACATTCACTGAATGTTTAATAATTAATAGTTTTGATTGATTTACTCCTCCGTAATGACGACAATCCGTGCCTTTCGTTGTGACGATATGTTTAGATTCAATAATGTGTTAGTTTTGTGTCATTTCTGTTGTCTTATCGTAATTAACGGTTTATTTCTATGTTTAATGAATTGCCAGTAATTTGGATCCATTGACAGAGACATACGGCCTGTCCTTCTATTTGCAGTATTTGGCCCATTGGCCCGAATACTTCCAAGTGGTTGAGGCACCCAATGGGGACATAATGGGCTACAGTAGGCACTGCTCCTCACCATTACTTAGCGATTATTAAATTAATGTTTATTTATGTTATGACAGTCATGGGTAAGATTGAGGGTCAGGGCGACCAATGGCACGGACACGTGACCGCTCTGAGTGTGGCCCCGCAGTATAGGCGACTCAATTTGGCCGCAAAACTGATGAACGGTTTGGAACAGACGTCAGAAAAGTAAAGCTTAAATAATTAATGTAAACAAAGACTAGTTTTGAAAGTAATTGTGTTTTATATCAGAAAACAGGCATTTTTTGTCGACCTTTTCGTTCGGGTTTCCAATAGAGTAGCGGTTGATATGTATAAAAGACTGGGTTATAGTGTTTATCGAAGAGTTTTAGAGTACTATTCGGGAGATCCGGACGAAGACGCGTTCGGTATTCACACCTAATTGTCCTCTAATTGAATGAATGTCTAAATGTGTTTGCATTACAGATATGCGCAAAGCCTTAGCGCGAGATAAGCATAAAAAGTCAATCATTCCATTACAACATCCGGTCAGACCTGAAGACTTGGACTAATTTTGTTTCTCATAAAACTTATTCATATTTTCCACTTTCGACCAAATATTGTTTCAATAAAAGACAAATCAAATGAGAAATTCTATATTTTATTCATTCATTTGAATACATATTCTGATAATGAGTTAATGTATCGACGATTCAAAGCCTTAATTATTTACAATTCAGTGAATTCTAAACACATTTTAGTTTAAACTCACGACTCATTCGATTGGCGTTCAGTTTCGAGTTGTGATTGTTTCCACTTTTTGGCCATTTCTAAGAACCTGAGGTGAGGTAAGGCCTCCTCATCGGTGGGGAATATATAGTCGTAATACTCTTCCCAACCGGCGTCCGATCCGATGTCGCTCTGGATTTTCCTTCTCTTTTTGACTTTTTTAGGCATTTGTCTCGAGACGACTGAACGGGAACTGTCGGTCCCGTACTCTTGTTCGAACTCATTCCAGGCCTCCAATAACATTAGCCGGGACTCCTTGTCCTCACTGTTCTTCAGGGCTTTATTAGCCCTTTCGAAGACAGTTCTTGTTTGAGCGATACCGCTGTCACTGCCGGCCGACGCCTGGAATTCGAATCGCGCGAAACTGATCCACACCTTTACGTGTTGTGTCCGCTCTAGAAGTCTTTCGTAGAGTTCTCGGGCCCTTTCGAACTCCTGCTGTTCGACCTCGAAGTCAATATAGGCCTTCCAAATGACTTCAGGCATATCGAGTCTGGACTGATCGATAGCGATCTCATATATACCCCGCGCCCGAACCACTTCTCCCAGAATGGACTCGAGTTCTGCAAATTTCATCCAAACCGTGCAGTTCTGAGGCGTAAACTCAACGAATTTCTGGTATAGTATACGACATCTGTCGAACTCTCGCAATTGGATCTCAAGTTCGATGTATTCTCTGAACAGTTTGTCTTTAGGACACAAACCAATTGCAGTTCCCATCAGTTTTCGAGCGTTCGTCAAATTCTTTTGTCTGATTTCGAACTTTGCGGCCAAAATCCAAAACTTGGCAAAAGTGAAGGTCTTGTGCGGCAATAGTTTTAAACAGAACTGATATACCTCTCGGGCTCTGTCCACGTCTTGTGCCTCCAATTCTTCAAATAAGGCATAACTGATCCACAGATATATATATCGCCTCCAAAAGCGTTTCTCTTTTTTGGGGGGAATGAAAGCAATGGCCCGTTCGTAGACTTTACGCGTCGACTCCACGTCCTCTTCTGCTTCCATGAGTCGAATGTAATCGAACCAAATGTCATAATTTTGCGGATTAGTCTTCAGCTCCTCTTCGTATTGGAATTTCCGTTTACTTATGACAATGTCTTCGATACCAACTCTGTCGCCGAACTTCTTCTCGAAGAGAGAGTACTGTTGGAAGAGGTCTTGTGTCTCATCATTGTTCAGGTGTTCCAAAGCGTATTTGTAGATCACTCTAACCCTTTCATATTCCCTAT
The DNA here is from genome assembly GCA_034693365.1 of Liacarus xylariae. NCBI lineage: Eukaryota > Metazoa > Arthropoda > Arachnida > Sarcoptiformes > Liacaridae > Liacarus > Liacarus xylariae. Next base: position 9,473 of record JAQFXN010000193.1, on the reverse strand, counting down.
GGTTTTCTTCGAATTTAGCAAAAGATATAAACAATTTTTGGTCGAAATAGTCGTCTCCGAAGAAATCGATTGCCTTTTCATAGACTTCGCGCGCATTCCCTATAAACCCGTTTTGTTCTTCGAATTTCGCGAATTTGACCCAATTCTTCACCTCCGGGTGCACAGTCACGAATCGGGCGTATATATGTCGCGCCCGATCCACCTCTTTGTAGCGTATCTCGAACTTGATGTAAGTGAGCCAACACTGGGCCTCCGGTTCCCATTGCATCCACCGCTCGAACACTTGACGACAGGCGGAGACGTTGGCCAACATTTCCTCCATATATACGTATTTATACCACAATTGGTTCACTCGCGGCAACAGTAGGACTGCTCTGTCCAACACATTCCTCGCGTGATTCACCTGTCGGGCCTTCATCTCCATCTCTGCATACCTGAGCCAAACGGTGACATTCCTGTGGTCCACGTCCAGCGCCCTCTCCAGCACCGAACGGGCCCTTTGGATCTGTTGCTGACTCTCTTCCCATTTGGCGTATTTAATCCAATTGCTTATCACTAATCGGTTTTTCCTAATGTTGTCCTCAAAGGCCTTGCGTTTCCTCAGCTGATAGTCTGCCAACTCCTCCGGGTCTGAGATCTTCTGCTTAGGCGGCGGCGCAACGATCTCTAAATCCCTTTCCTTCGCCTCTCTTAACAGCTGTTCAGCCGTTATCTGTATTTCTGCCGGAGTTTTGTTCTTCACTTTAGTCTTCGCTGCCTTTCCTTTGGGTCCAGAGCTCGACATATCTGTGCTTTTATTGTTCTGTTGTCTCGAAATTGATTACAAAATATATAAATTCAATGATTTATTGAATGATTGTTTGAGTTCTCAATTAAATGACCACTAATTCAATGCATTTATTGTTCAATTGTTTGTCAATAAAACGCATTTTAAGGTTCGCTCATAAATGTCGTGAAATCAGCAAATCATGGGTTTTGTGCATACATTGCAACTCCAATGACGTCATTCAACACAATTTCCACCAATTTTGCCAGAATTTAAGACAACGTGACATAATCCAGCAAAATTATGGTGAATTCTGTAAGAATTAACAGAATCTGACAAATTTAGCAAATATTTGGCAAAATTCTGTTATTTTTTCTAAGATTTTAAATCAATTTTATAGAATAATCCAAAAATGGCGCTTTCGGTGCCATTTTGGGTAATCTTCCAAAATGATATCGGGTCCTCGTTTTTTCTTCATCACAGAAGGGTATTTTGGTTATAACCCACCCATTGTTCATCCCTAGACTAAAATTTTAACCTTTTTTTGGTCGAAACTGGTTTTCGAATGCCATTCATTCAGTTAACTTACAGGAGATGATGACCAATGGTATTGAATAAACTATTGGAAAGCATTAATTATGGAAATTTCATCGCAACTAAACAATTGAAAAACAAATGAATTGCTTGTTTATTCTAATTATAAGAATCAGATATCTATTTAAAACTCATTTTTAAAAATAAATAATTGATTTAATAAAGAAGTGTTTCAATAATAAAGATCACGAATATTTTTGTCAATTTTTCAAGATAGGTGTGTTTATTTTGACTAGCTATCTCTGTTGCACTATTTTGCATACTAACTTATTAAGCCTATGTAAACAACTAATCTGATACTATTTTATGCTAAATTGTTATTTTAAACATAATCACAATGAAAATAAATTAGATAAGATTCTTAAGATCATGAGAATTCTTAATACAGTAAGAATATCCGAATATCCTTAGATATTTACTGTCATTTATAGTTTGTTGTAGAATATTGCCAACTTAAAATTGAATTTAGATTATATTTATATCAATATTTTATTTGATAGAACTTTACATATCATATGAATAAAATCATATTAAATCACAATTAAAAGTTAACATTATTTAAAAATTTTAATTTGAGAATATTTATAATCAATAAACTTTTGTAATTAAATGAAATAATTTTTTTAATTATAATACAGTGCAGATCTTTCAAAAAAGGACACGATATCCACCCTGTCTTCACTTATCTATATATTCTTAATCAATAATATTTTATGTTTCAATAATTTTAAATATAGTATTTAAGGATTAGTCACTTTTTGGATTAATTCAATTCAAACTTTTTAAGCTAATGATTCATTAATACTGATGAATATTTTCAAAGCAATTAGTATTGACTATTAAATATTTATTTAAAACAAGTATGAAATATATATATATATGTGATATATTAATTATCTCTTAAAATAAGAGATAATGATTTATAAATTAACTATAATATAAAACACCGCATTGTTTACACTTATTTATTGCTCCTTGTCTATTTTTTTAAAAGATAATTTATTAGGATATTTATATTAATATTTTTGTATATAAGATTTTATAATTTATATATAAATTATATTATAATTGATTATACCGTAGATTTCCTAAAAATTAGGATATTTGCAATTATAATTTTAATTCAAATATATTCTAAAATATTGTATTCCAGTAAATAAATATTTTATGATAAAAGAGTGATAGGAAAATGCAAATTATATAATATAATAAATATAATCTATGTTGGCGGATTATTTATAAAATATTACTCCATTTATATAAACTATTGGAAATTCGAAAGTGACCGCCGCGTGCCCTACCCTTACATTCAATATCCCATATTTTGTTGATTAATAATGTTTTTAATCAAAATCAAAATGACTAGATTTCAAACAGTGATATATGAATAGGCGTTTCTTTCATATTTCAAATCATCAATGACCATTACATTCAATCCCAGATATTGACCAAAAAGCAATGTTCAATATCGTGCACATCTTTAATATATGGAATTGAATGTAAAGGTGGCACACGTGCGGCCACTTTCGAATTTCCAAAACTCTATATTTTAAGATATGTTTCTATCTTTAGGGAAAAAAATTCTTTACATTTGTATTATATCTTGACTTTCCGGATGAGAATGTCTTTTCCAAACAGACGAACATTTCTAATACACATTTTCCCTATTCTTCTCCTATTTTTTTCTTTCTTTATCTTTTCATGTATTTCACGATCTATTGTGCAATAAATTGAATCAATTTATTCATTCATATGAATCATAACTTCACTACTACTCCACCACTTATGCAATCGAAGTTCTATTGAACAGAAGAAAATTGTGGACTATTTCTAGTGAATACAAATATAAAGTACTTTTTTACTTTTTTTGTATAGTTATAGACATTTTTGACATTCCTTGTCTAATATTTATGTAATGGGATGGCCAAGGTGCTTGTCTTAATTACTCACTGAACATAGGGTTACCCAAGGTTAATTTATTAATAACTAATTGTTTTCACTATGAAACTTGTTAATTTTTTTTAAAAACAACTATAGAGTATCTTGTAACTATATAATTATAGAATATGCAACATGAATTTTATTTAATATAAACTTTTATACTGATCCCAAAAAAATTCATTTTTAAGACTTGGAGATATTTATTTGAAATTGCACTTGCTTATTTCCATAAATAAATCAATAATAATTTTAGTATTAATGCAAAATTTGTGTTTTTTTATATTTGTATCAAGATTACTATAAAGTTTTTAAGTTATTAATAGTGCTCTACTGTAACGCAATATTAGCTAACGTTTACAGTTTCAGAAAGAAATTGTGCTTGTTACTATATACAGTATATATTCATTATTATATCGATTATATTATTTAGTATTATGATTTATATATTTTTAATATGTATAATATCTGATTGTTTGATCACATTTAGCATGATAATAAGAAATTACTAAATTCCCTTTTCTTGTAAACTCTCTACAATTTATTTCTGAAAGCATAGTATACAATATCTTAGTTCACTGGCTTAATGTTGTTGTATATGAGTAATCTGTGAACGACACCTAATTTTGTGTTTGAAAAGAAACCTGAGTAATTGATAGAAACTCATTATAACAAAATTTTATTTTAAAATTATTTGATATAGAGATTAAACTCTCGGTCACAAATAGTAAAATGTAAAAAAACATAAGCTATTACACTAAGAAATAGTCTAGTATGCTTGCAGAAATAAATTGTAACGAGTTTATAAGTAGTTTTGAAATATATTTAAATGAAAGTTAATTCCGATGAAAATGAAGTTCAATTATTTCAAATAAAATAAATATTTAATTAAATATATAATCAATATTTAATCTGCTCTCTCCTGTCGGAGTATATTCTGTGTGTAGGATATTATGCACGAATAGGCAAATAAATCATAATCAATCAAAAGTTAATAAAATTAATAACTTTGAAAATAACTTTTTTCCCCCAATGGTTACATAAAAAAAGTATTGAAACGTAAAAAAATAGATCAACATTATTTGTTTTATAATGAAACCCTAACATTAAATATAACATTTAAATTAATATTCGTTTTATCTCTTTTTCATTGTATCTATAATTTAATAATTAACAAACGTTTAGTCAAAAATCTAAATGAGTAATGTATTAAGAATTATTTTAGCACGTTCATTTTTATACTCTATCATAGCAGGCAATAGGATTTAAGAATTCCAAAAATACACACGAGGGTATAGGGAGTACCATTTCAATGTTAAAATTCTTCATCACAGGGGGGGGGGGGATTATTTTGGTCATTTTTCGGAAACATTGCCCATACCTAATATATAATTATATTCAAAACTTTTAACTCTTAATGAATATAAAATTTATTTATATTTGGTTAAGATTTATTCCACTATAAATATAAGAAAAATTGAAGTAAAAAGAAGGGAGAGGGATGTAAGGATAGGATAGAATACGGCAGGAGAGGGAGAAGAGATGAAACTGTTAAATAAGTTTTTTTTCAAAAGATAATTCTGTAATTAATAATCAGAAATAAAATTAGATATAAAAAACAGATAAAACTATTGACTAAATCAGTCCATAAATCAAATGACAGTTCAAAGAAATATTAAATGAAATGAAAATATAATTTTTTTCTCAGACATAATATAAATGACTTATATTTTGTTACTAACTATGAGAACAAATAGAGTCCTATCATCAGAAAGAGAAATGTAATTAACTTTTAATTTATTTCCACTATTTCTATAGACAGCTATATATAGACATAAAAAATCAGAGATGTATTGCATTCAAACAGAGACTACTGTAAACCTATATACAGTCGTCCAGATATTAATTTATCCAGTTAAATGCTTTTTTCTTACACATTAGCTTTGAGTTTTTATATTTGATTAATTTTTACCGAAAGATTAACATTAATATCAAATAATTCAAAATAAAAACTTTATCTGTATGTCAGCTTATCTTACATTACTAGTCTATACGAAATACATTAGGCAGTGAAGTCTAAGTGCTTAGAACTTTTTGTTTTCTAGATAGTATATTTGAATCTTGTTCATTAAACAAAGAGGACGTCAGTTGTTTGACGATTGCTAAGATTATATGCAATTATATAACATCAATATATGAACTGTTATTGTATGAATCATATATCATCATGAGATTATTTTTATTTTATTCTGTAATTGATAATTATCATTCCATACCTAGGTCATCCTCTTTGAGGTACTGAATTTTAGTGTAATTAAATATATTTGTTTCAATCCGTTTACGTTTCAATGATTTCTGATATTGTCATTGTTATATTTCTTCCCTGGAAAAATTATTAAATATAATGAAAAGCAAAAGTTTTATAAACGAGAGAACAAAAAAAAATTCTCATGACTTGTAATTATAAAAATAATTTTTCATAACAACAGAAAACAAAACTATGATAGCTGTAAAAAATGATTTTATTATCCAGCTAATTACTTTTCTAATTATAAATAATTAAAGTTTTGAGTATTTTCACGTTTAAAATCTTTTCAGAAATAGTATAAGAAGTACGTAGATCAAATTGTCATGCTACTTCTATCATTATACATTGAAGGTATGTTTTACATTGAAGTATTTATTTATATGCTTGTTAACTTTATCATAGCATTAATAATTCATTTATAAATTTTGTTTGAAAGCATTTATTTAATGGACACATATTTGTATCAAGGTTCAATTGGCAACATTAGAAGGTATTTCATAAATAATATTCAGCAATTATGTCTACAAAAGAATTAATTCATTAAATTTCAAAAGCTGAGATTTAATAAAGATAATATGGAAATTAAATTAATTGTGGATTAATTTTAATCATTTTTATTTTTTTATAAAATTTGTTTTAACTTTTTTATTTAATTTCAATACAGGTTCAAAACTGTGTCCAAAAATCTACTCTTCATTGTAATAATGATGCGAATTCAAGCAAAGGCGAGAACACAATCCAAGAGAAAGTACTTTAAATACAAAAATCAAATCAAATTAATTAATTTCGGTAATAATGTCGATGAATATGACTCCACTGTATTGTCGATATGAATAAAGAAATAGAAAACTCAATTATTAGAGTGATTTGTGACACATTATAATATTCAATCAATTAGAATTTATAATAATCGGCCAGGCTAAATTGTGTGGTTTTGCAGTAGAACAGGAACATCTTATTTCAATTAGATTTATAAATTAGGTTTAGTACAAATTGATTTAAAATAATTAAGTTATTAAAAATACAATATATAAGCAATTCTTGTTATTATTATAGAATATAAAGAATTGGAGCCATACCTAGATATTTTGCCCTCAATTTATTTAAGGAATTAAGGAATTAATGAATTTAATAATTTTACAAACAAAATAAATGATATGGTCTTGGTGTACAATTTTGTTGAATTGTAGCTTTGATTATCAATTTATATAATATATTTAATATTCCAAAAATTGTAAATACTATTGCACTCAATTTGATTTTGGTCCTATCTAACTTTCTATCGGATTTACACAAAGTATACGAGTGTATTCTCACACTATGTATGATACTTCAACATGTGAAGAAATTTTCATCTAATTTTATTATATTATAATGTTGATTTGAAAAAAGTTACAATTTTTTTTAATAAACTTTAGATTTGTTTCTAAAGAGATTGTACTGTATATTACAGATGATAACAATAAAATAAACTATATAAAAATATACATGTTAAAAGAAATTATTTTAAGTCGGTACTAGTTAATTTTTCTGTGTCATTTTTAAAGTAGCAGGATAATCAAGTGAGGTCCAGAATATCTCCTAGGAATTTGGCCGGGTTCACCTAAGGCCCTTCACGAGGTATTCGAGATTCATACAGAAAATATCATAAATAAACTCATTTTAAGCATTTAAAACATCATAGATGATCAAATAGAGCAAACCCTTTCAAACTTTTTTTGAGGTGGTTTTCCCATTTCTATATACAGAATCTACTATTTCTAATTTTTTATTAGTATTGAATACTTATTCAGTAATGAATACTATTGAATTGAGTTATAGCTTATACTTATACTAAATATATGTCCTTATAGTAAAAATATAGCTTATAGTTATAATAATATCCATTCATTCATTCATTAATTCAACTTATTTTACAAAGTTTTTTAATTTGTAGGGTTGTCCCCGAAATTTTTTCATACATAGTACAGTCTGTATATAGAAATTGGAAAACCACCTCAAAAAAAAGTTTGGAAGGCTTTGAAATAGAGTGATCAAAACTAAACTTTTTTGAAAGCTTCCTGTACATATCTTTAGGACAAAATTGGCAAACTCTGATATTTTCGAAAGCGAAGATAAAAATCTGTTATTTTCTGCTAAACATTTTTACACTAGATTTATATACAGGTATTAGAAAGTATAGTAAATAAGATTTATAGTCGTTTTATTGAATAATCATGCTTACTTTACCAAAATTAAGTACATAATCGCAATTTTCATTTATTAAAGAATAATAAATTCGATTTAAGCTCTGGAAAACTATAGAAACTCATTTAAGCTCCTGTCAAACCCCTGGCAATCCATCACTAAAAAAATTCATAAAAAATAAAACTAATAATTATTTAACTGATTAGAAATCACAAAAATTGCAGACAAATAGATTAGTTTATTAATTTTAAAACAGTCGAAATTAAATAGTTTTCCCTATTGACGAATAATTATTAAGAAAAATAGTTTAATTAAAATAATTAAATGACAGAAAAATTAAAAAACAACAGTTTGAATAAAACAATTAAAAATTGAACCAATACCAAATTATTATATACTGATAAATATCTTATATGTTGATAATTAAACGATAAAAAGCATTGAATGAATTGTTTCAAATCAGGGATGGGTAAAGGAACAAATCTCAGGGGGTATTTTATTTTGGCGAAGCTAGGGGAGGGGTATTCCGACCTGTGACGTCACAAATGTTGCCAAATTTTTGACAGGGGGAAGTTCGCGGAAAGTATTGCGCAATCATAAATTTCTTGAATTTGATTAAAAATGAAGTAATTTAACAGTTTTTTGAGTAATTCTGTAAAAATTTAACAGAATTTGATAAAATTTAGGCAAATTATAATGAAATTTCTTCTAGGCACAGTAATTGTATCTATAAACAAATATCATTGATTTTCATCAAATTGCCAGGTAACGTAAAATATTCAGTTATTAAAAATTTTAATAATTTTCATGTTTAATCATTAATTCAAAGTTGCTAAAATCAATTTCAAATTACAATATAATTCATACAATTAAAAATGAATACTGTTCAGAAAATCACGAGAATCTGTTTCGGCCTGTGTAATTATCATTAGCCTGGGTTTGGCTCTGGCTTTTAGTGTAAACTTGAGTATAGAATATATTTAAAACTAGATATAAAAATATTCGAATAAAATTGCATAATTTTAGTAAAGCTTGATGGTGCTTGACAAAATATTTAATTTATTAATTTTTATATACTTTGTATACCTAGAATTAAGCCAAGCACATAGTTCAAAGCATTGAGCATGGATTTGGCTAAAGTTCATTGCTTATATGTAGGGAAGCTCAAAGACCTTGAAGACAGGGGTAGTTAAGAGGGGTATAGCCTAAATATCTCTCCTGAGTTTGAGATTTTGCAAAATCCCCCTTCCTGTCGCAATAAGTCGTATTCTTACCTTACTCCCTCTGTGCATTTTTCATATTTTAAAAAATTATACCCTTCTCCTAAACTGTGAAAAATATTTCTCAACTTACCCCATCTATACCCCCTTGACTCAGCCGATCTTTTCTACCCTCGTATAAACTACTGATATAAGCCTCAAAATTATAATATGGGGTATTTTGCACTGGTCAAATTCTTGCCGAATCTTTGATTATAAATAACTTAATTTAATAGAAATTTTTCTAATTCTACAGGAATTTAACAGAATTTGACAAAATCTAACAAATATTTAATTTCATTAATACTTATATCGCTTTTGTTTTTCTCAATTTGTTTCTCAATTCTATTCATAAGTCTATTCAATAATATTTGGTTTCCTTTTATAAGCGATAAATAGTTTGATTGATATAAGAGATCCT